>JAADWA010001006.1:0-10679 GCA_023335935.1 Pythium phragmiticola
AATCATGTCGTCAAAGACTTCTACCATGTTTTCCAAGACAGCCACATCAATACAAGAAATTCCAGACGTGTTCTACTGGTTGCTCATCATGGAACGGCAGCGTTCAACATTAAGGGTTCCACAATTTGCTCAGCCTTTGCTCTCCCCGGGATGTCGGGCAGAGGGTATAAGAAAGCGTACTAAGCTCTTGCTCAAACCAAATCCGACATCGCCAAACTGAAAACACTGCAAGACAGGTATGCGTCAATCCACATGATTGTCCTCGATGAGTACAGCGTTGTTTCTTGCGCAATGCTGTACTGGCTAGACCAACGTAAGCGAGAGATTTGGCCCTCTTGTCGCGATATACCATTTGGGGGACGGGATCTCATCCTTGCTGGGGATCTTCGGTAACTGAGCTCGGTCAGCCCTGCTGCACTGTTCACACCGCTGGATAAGTTGGCAAATTACAACCAGCGACAAGGACGGATACTATGGGCAAACATCCATTGCGTTTGCAATTTGACATCTCAAAACCGTGGACTTCTCGATCCGCAATGGTACGCTGCTTACACGACTACAAAAATGGAAGAGACGACCGAAGACGTCAATTTTTTCAATACGCGACACGGTGCTAGAATTCCCACCTCTCTTACCACGAAATTCATCGCATACAAAAACGAAGATGTTGACCGAGCAAATGAACAATCTCTCAGTCGTCACGGCCAGCCTGTATTTGATATCCAGGCTCTTCACGAAGTCGAGTCGATTCGAGAGTGCTCACGCACAGAAGAGGCCTTACAGACGGCAGGCTCGCAACTCTTTGAGAACGCAACCCTTCCAAATCGGGACCCTGCTCCAATCGAATGTTCCAGAACGGAAGCTCGTTCCTTCATCATCTAGAGGTCTTTGCGACCGACTATGCTGGCAACGGACTCCGGACTCGAGTCGTCATCCCGTCGGACGAGTTTGTCATCGAATACGTGGGAGAGTATATCTCGGCCCAGTCGTTTCGGACAAAGCGAAACTTGTGTGCCACTACATATTACATGTCAGCGGGCCACGGGTTTGGGATCGATGCGTGAAACTACGGGAACCTGTCGCGGTTCATCAATCACAGTTGCAACAGCAACATTATCCCACTCAAGCAGGGCGTAAACGGCATCACGCGCGTTGCCTTAGTCCCTCAGCGTTTGATTCATGCCGGGGAGGAGTTGACGTTCCATTACAGGATCCGAAATTTTCCGTGCAGGTGCAGCCTTTGCATGCAATAAGAACCTCCTATGTATGGGTGCCGATATAAGTGAAAATATGGATCGTTCGAGTGCCCAAGATCGATTGTGGACTATAACTTCTCTCATCTGCTCAACATGGGGCCACGCACCGCGTCTCCTCATCAATGCAGCGACGATTATGAAAATCAGCGACATGGTGCCGACACGTGTGACAGCTCTCCATGACGAGCGCGTTACGTAAATAGCAAATGTACCAGTCACGGCCGCGATTTACTGGAGACGGTGACGTTACTGAGTGGGGTAGAAGGGGAGGGTCGTCTGGTTGGAATATGCGCGTTGGTGACTTGATCGTATGGGGACCAGCGTGCTCGTGCGCGTGGTCAACGATGACACTGGCCGCCGCATTGACGAAAAAGCGTTCTCAATCAGCTTCTATACAGCACATTTTACACACATAATCGTGTTTTCGAATGGTAATGTTGATGGAAATGGAAATCTCAGCACACTTCAACGTGCCGTTTTCTGTTTTGCAGGTCGATAAGCCCCTTGTATGTGGGACGAAGGCCTTGGATGCGCAGGGCGCCTGGGTGGCATGCATTTCGCATTCCGCAAGGCGAGATGGACGCAAACCAACAGAATAGACTGCGCACAGACGGTTTTCTCATCGTCGAGATAGACCTGACCGACAATGAGGTGGACGCGGTGCTGGCGGCCTGCAGTGAGCTATCGTACAAGCCGATTTTCCAGTCGGTCGGTGGGAAGCCAGACGATCCGATTCGGCTCGAATCCGAAATCCCGGAGGTTGGGGACACAGTGTGACTCTTTCCAGCTATCCAGTTCTCACTTGAGCGATTGGTGACAAAATGGGAGCTCACGAGGCTGATGATGCTCAAGAGCCTTCCCGGAGGAATGAATCCGGATGACGTCGCCAAGCAATTCGAGGAAACAGGGCTGTACTCTGTGCGCGCAATTGTCGGCCTGGTTCCAGACACTCATGTTCGAGGTTTCCCCAGGTGCTTCGGTCGCGTCAACAAAGCAAAAGAAAAAAACATTGACGGTGGGGCCAAAGGAGATGATCGTTTTTCGTGGTGATCTCGCCCACTCGGGCGTGGCATACACAAAGGAGAACGTTCGAGTCCACTGCAGTATCACATTGGCAGGTGTGCCGTCACCGCCGCCAAATGCCACGTTCGCGGTCGAATATGACGTGTTTCCTTGCGACTGGTGCAAGAAAGCCTTCGACACTCCCCACAAGCGCACGATGCACAAGCAGAGGTGCTCGCAAAACCCCGACACCGACAAGGTAGCGCGATTCCACGACTGCGATCGGCGCCGCAACACGCCGCAACACGATCGACAAGACGTGTTGCGACAAGAAATACACGTTGCGGAACTCCTACAACAGCCACATCCGAACCAAGCACAACAAGAAGAAAGCGTAGGAGATGAACGCGTGCGATCGATTAAAAAAATACAAACCCCTGCGTACTTGGTAAACATCCTGGTCTCATCATTCACACCGTATATGTACTCACAGACACGCAGAGCAGTTCGAGTGAAACGCACGTAGCGATCACTGTTACACGAATGTTACTGGCCCCACCAGCACCACCGGTGATGGATACTAGTTTATTAACCCCTTGGTTCCCGGAGAATGGTATACGGGAACACGGTCTGACAGGTCGTAAGATACGACAAAAGCATGTTACTTCAAATTTGTATGTAGTGCATGCACGACATAAGGATAGGTCTATAGGTTTTCAAGAGGACCTGTCAGCTTATGTCGTCGGTTATACTACTTTGACGCCCAAGCGACGAATCAATGTCGTAACAGACAGTTTTCAAGGAGACTGCCGTGGGAAAACAGTTCCACTGCAAAGTCAGTCACTCCAGAAAATGCAGTATACAAATACGTGTATTCAACAAAACGATAAACAAATCAGATGCAGCACACGCTAACATCCAGTAGATTCGCAAATGATTGGTCCAGACACTCATCGGAGCCTACCCCTACTGAGACTATCCAATATTCCCAAATGACCTCTTTGATTCTATCTCCTCAAGAAGCTCAGAAACAACTTGAACTGAGTATTGATTTCTTCTCTCGAGCCATTCTCTAATCTAAGAATCTGTAGTATGATACGACATAAAATATCGTTATGTCGTATCTTACGACGTTGGTAATCAAGGGGTTAACACAAGCCTACTGTAGTTGCAGAAACCCACTTTTGATATATAGGATTCGTACTAAATCTAGTCTAGTCTACAAGTAACTTTCGAGTAGCACATTATTTTTTTTTAAGAAAATAATGTGCTACTCGAATGTTACTTGTTCTCGAAGCGAAGCTGAGAGTTTGGCATCGTGCGAAGGAGACAAATTGTGACTAGGCAGCGTACTTCTGATTGGCTAAAATTCTGAGTTTTCTTTAATCAACGATTAGGAGGTGCTGGCGTTCACGGCGCCAATGACCAGCACTCACCATTCGTGCGGTATGACAAACATTCCAAGTTGTCGAAGAAGCTCTTCAAGAACTTGGAATAGACAGCTTCAATCCAATCGAGAAAACCAGGGCGTGTGGTGGAAGGATAGATCATGACTGGTACTACCAACATGTTGTCCGTCGAACGGTGGCAATGCCACCGTTCGATACATGGTAAAATCGCACATTTCTGGACCACCAATATTGGTTCCTTTGGTAGGCAGTTTTGTTGATGAAGTTGTGAGCTTTTTGGCTCCAAATGACACTATATAATGGTGGACCCACTGACCGTGTGGATCATACACCACGGTCATTTTCTTCCCGTTCTATCCGTCACTGGCAATTCCACATGGACATACTGCTGACTAACGCCACGACAAAGGCAATGACATTGCCACCGTTCCTTACATTGTGAAATTGCACATTTCGGAAGAATTCCTTGCAGTTCCAAATGTGAACGACGCACATTGCGGACCACACGAGTTCTTTTGCGCGGTCAAATGGAGAGGTCATAGGTTAAAAAAGGGGTCATTGGATGATCACTAGCGAGGGACAAATCTGCCGACCTGCTCTACGAGAGCAACCCAACTACAAAGCGTTCGCTCGGCCTCCGTGTCAGCTCGACTTCTGATTTCTCAAAACCTACTGCCGCACACAAGTCCCGCCACCCCGAGCCTGCCGCTCAGCGCACCACGCCGCACGCACGATCGATGCCCTCCCAGCTCCGACTCCGGGCCATGGCCGCTGGGACTGTCCGCGGGACGTCGGCTGATACGCCGAAAGATATCTTGAACGTGGTGAGCGCTCACGGGTACCAGCACAGCGATAACGTGGTAGTCCGTGGACTCAACAAGGCCCAGGTGGCCAAGCGTGTGCATCGGACGCATGCAGAGCATATCGGGTCTGATATCGATGGTCGCATGGGCTGTCGCGTGTGAAGCAAACCAGTCTCAATTTTTTTCCAGTTCCATCATGTCTGGTCCAACCCTGCAATCTTTGGCGATGATTATGTAAACGCTCGACTCAACACATACTTGAGTGTGATTTTCTCCTAGCATGCCAGCAACTCCAAAAGAGCACGCTCTATTGGAGTTGTTGGCATGCTAGGAGAAAATCCGGAGCTCGTTTGACCAGGATCGATGTCGTATGCAAGTAGCTCCACAACATGAACACAAACAAGATCGACCGCCTGATCGGTTAGACCCACACCGCGCTCTTCAATTGCGTTCGCTATGCAAGTGACATGGCTCGACCTCTTGCCACCGTCCAACTGGAATGTGCATGGGATCCGCCGGGATGTTGTTGCCCGTACCAACAATCCCCTCGAGCGATTCAATCGCGAGCTGAACGCAGCGTTTGGGACGCCTCATCCGTCTGTCGTCCGCTTGTGCACACGATTGAGGCGATTTACGCTACGTCAAGTTGCGGGACGACATCGCTCGAGGAGTTGCTACGGCGCTGAGACGCGACTCAGCCCGAGTTGCCTGCTCCCACACCTCTCCCTGAGAACTACGAGAGCGACGAAGAGAAGGAGAGTGTAGAGGATGCAAATGAAGACGGAGATGGTGGCGGAGAGGACAGTCTGGTGACGAGGAAGACGGAATCGCCAGCGACGATGGTGATTTCGCGCTGTGCATCTAGGTTTGGTAGGTCTACGTAAAGCCTTTGATAACTCTAAATAGAGCGGAATGGTTGGGCCCGAAACTTCTCTGGTTGTGTTCTACTGTGCGATGGCGATCCACGGTCTAAATTGCAGACTTGGTATTGACGTGTGGACGTGTGGAGAGCTCTTCGAGCATGGTGGTCATATTCCCCTGTTTCCCTCTATTTCTCCCTTGTTGGTGTTCGAAAAATTATGGCTATTCGATTAATTGCGTATTCGAGTATTTCCGAATTCTTTATGTGCGAATGTATGTACAGTGTAGTCTTGAGGCCACATGAGCATGAGCGCCTTGGAAGCTTGCGCGTCGAGGCAAGGAACTTCACCCAACAGCAAATCCCGAAGCGCAGTGTACGCTTCTCACAGTCTGATGTATCAATCTGATTGCCGTAGATGAGAAGCCGGGTATAGCTCTTGTATCGCTTTGCAACCGCAAAAATCCATCTTTCTTTGCTGATGAACACCCCGCGGGCGAGTGTGGCGTATGTCGGTGTGGGTTCCGCTGCTCCGCTGCTTCGGTGTGCATCTCGTGCACACTCTCTTGATTTGGAAAAGTGGCGTACATCCAGTGAATGAGCCTGACGTTGTCGGCGCTGCGCACTGCTCGCCACACGCGCGACGCAGATGGTATATGTATAAAACCATGTGCCATTCTTGGAATACTGTGTGCAGCTGTGGAGAGGCAGAGAATACCCTGTGCCGTGAGCAGACAATTAACACAGATCAGTATACACATCAGACGTGAAACGGGAGACAACCCGAAATCTCCAAAGTGTGAAACGGACCAATTGAAGAGTCGTCGCAATAAGTTCCACACACAACAAGACCGGGCCCGCTGCTACCAAGTTGCGCTGCTTCTCGATGGACTCACTCCAGTATGCGAGCGATACGACAGTGATACTCTCTGATCTGGAGCTCGACAGTCCCCGTGCGGATGCGAGCTCAACTACGACTTTGACTGCCAGCGCCCAGCGGGAGTCAAACTTGCACAACGCACCCATGAACGGTGTGGAGGATCCGGCATTCATCTACGGCCACTACAAGGCGTGTCATGGGGCACGGCGCGCGTGGAGGTATGGTCCCAGCACCAAAAGTCAGCTTTGAGAAAGCTATCGACGTCGTTCAGCGTAACGATTCAGACTCCGACAGTTCCAGTCACGACGTTGGGTCCGATAGGTTTGTTCTCGGGCGTGAAGTGCTTGTGCTCCGTGACAGGGGACATGAGCAGGATTTCCTGTTCGAGTGTCAGGGTTGCGATCGGCCTGAGATTGGAGATGGCAGAGATGCTGACGAGCCGTACGTCTTCATCGTGAGGTGCAATACCCGACAGCAGAACTACCTGGTGTCGACTATTTTATCGATATTACGGTACGAGCACGAGCAGGCCAAGCTGGAGAAAGCCAACCAAGGCACAGCTACCGCACACACGTCCAACAGGAGGTCGGTCAACGGAGGCACGGGTGGGATCCCCACTCTCCGGCAGATTCAAAGCTTTCGGTCCTACCAGCAACGCAAGCTTGTCTACAGTATTCAACACGTGAACGACATCACGCTTTGGATGTATCATCGCCTCTGCCAGTCTTGGGAAGCGTTTCTTGGCTTGACGAGTGAGCACGAACTTGCTGTGTTGAAGTGGTTCCAGACCGGCGGCAGTTTTGGCTTCATCTTCTCGACGAGATCGCTGTTTACCAACGTGAAGTACGCCGTAGACGGAAACCCCAACGAGGTGGTGTGTTCCGCGGACGGTACGTACAAGATTCATTTCGGCGGCTGGGTGCTCGTTATCTGCGGTTGTGTTGGTGTTTACGACCACTCCAAGCAGTCCTATTCTCACCGCTTCTACCTGTGGTCCTACATGTGCTTACGGAGACCGAGCACGCCTACACGGAATTGCTCACAACCGTGAAAAACTAAGTGCGCGAGTTTCTCGACGTTGACTTGAACGTGAAGTATGGTTCTTTGGACCACTCTGCAGCAATCGCGAGTGCGTTTGAGATTGTGTGGCCCGACATCACTCTTCTCCCATGCTGGTCTCACCTAACTCAAGCCGTCAAGAAACACGCCTTGAGACTGTTTTTTTTACTTCTACAAGGCCACAATCCAAGATGATCTTCAACTTCTACACGAGGCAAGAAATGAGAGGCAGTTCTCCGTGATAGCTGCAGCAGTTTTGAAAGACTGGCGGGAGCAAGGTGCTGGCGTCTTTGCGGACTTCTTCGAGGCGACATACCTGCACCCGCGTTGGCGACGGTGGTTTATCACGGTGGCAGATATTTCCGGGGTTGTGCCTCGCCAGCAGGCTATCGAAGCCCACAACAAGGCCGTCAAGGCCTGCATCAGCGACATTATTCGGGTCAACACAGCGCGTGTGATGGCTGAAGCCCTTCCTCGCATTCTCTTGGCAGACGGGACCGGGTATCGTGCTGCTGCTGGTCCAATTCGAAACTACTGTGAGGGTAGGACGCCGACGGACATGATCAGAAAAGCCCAAGAACTGACTCGCGCTGACAACCACTACGTTGACACCCGTGCGTCGACAATCCGCGGGCAGAGGGCCAAGCGAAAAACTGGTGGTTACGTGTTCAACTCGCGACAAACAATCGTGTACGCCGGACGAACACCAAGTAGTAATCCAGACGCTCATCCAGATCCTGTGACTCCGCCGCGTGCCCAGATGTAAGGCCCTATTGGTTATTGCGTTCTCGGCAGCAGTACTTACTTCCATATCACAGCTATATCCAGTCTCTCCAAGGGCGCATCCCGAGAGCTATGGACGTCAACGCCATGTACTCCGCGCTCGCCACACTGCATTGTGTTCGAATGCCGCACGACAGGCCAGTCGGACCGCTCCCTCTGTCGACGCATTGGTCGCTGCAACAGGTATTCTGCACGGTACTGCTTCTTTTTCACTGGGTGGGCAATGATCTGTTTGGTGGTGGTTGATAGATCGAAGAGGTGCGGGAAAAGTTGCCATGTGAGTGTGTCAAGAACATGGAAATAGGGTGGCTCACACGTACTGACCGCTCTCGACTTGATGGGTGCCATTCGCTTGGCAGGGCAAGGTTGGGGTATACCAACTAGACGGCCTAGAGAACGTCCTCCTTGCGTCCCCCGTGGACTGACCCGTGACATCTACGGATCTGGATCTGGGCCATCGTGAAGCCGCTTGTGCAAGTGGAGATTATGATGAGGTGACCCAACTCGTGCATTTCAATTGATTTCGTTGACAAAGAGAACATAAATACCATACTACACAACTTCGTTGATCTTAGAGCTGCGTGGAGCTGCAGCGCTTGCGCGCATTCTGGCACAGATTGAGTTGGACTTCGCTGCGACGCTGGATCAAAGAATCTTTGTCCCCACTTGAAGTGGTTGAGTTTGAAGCAAATCAGCCTACTGATATTGTACAGTTTTTCTGCCATGGCGGGTGGCACGTGATATTCCAAGTATGTCCAGACACAGGGAATTCTCTGATTGACACAGGGTATTGCCCAATTTTGACCGTCTCCTTTCAAAAGCTTCCTCCTCCGTGTTCTGACTGATGATGAGTAGGACAAATACTCGTCATGAAAGCCGAAGGCGCGCAGGATTTATTATCGTATACTGAAATCTGCATCATTGAGTTCGGAACCGGACGTGTTAGGGATACGCAGGAGTCGTTCCACCTTAAGGAAACTTGCAACTCCGCCATGACTGCGGGCTTCTGGTGGACCCAGAAAGGCAATGAATATGCCGAATCCCACGTCGTCGACGAATCCGGCTCTGCCTCGGACGCGAGGGACAAATTTCCGTCCCTCGAATTGTATGAGCGAAAAGCCCGGGTCTGGTGGTCTTCGGCGTGGCGAGGAGGCTGGCTGGTCTGGGACGTTTCGGTGGGGGGTTGGCGCGTAAGTGGCCATGGGTTGCAGCGATCTAATGAATACGAGTGCGTACATTTGTGCTGGTCGTGGAGATCCGAACGTGACGCAGTCACAGAGAAATAAAAATCATCTAGTTCCAAAAGTTAATTCGAGAAGCCTTAGCGATCGTGTATGTGGCTGGGGTCGGTGTGTCACTGACGAGCGTGGGTGTGAACGTGAGCTGATCGACGAGTGTGCGCTTGCAATCGAACTGCATCAGACAAATTGTTGTTCGAGTTCGCGGCCGCCAATGCGGTGCCACAACACACGTACCGGTGTTGCGACAGTCTTGGTCACACATCGGGATCGAGCAGTTCGGTTGCCATGGTGGAGACATGGCTCCTCGTATCGAGCATTCGAATCCCTTCTAGCTTATGGCACAACGGCATGGACCGGAGAATTGATTCCACCATCCTCGTGCGCATAGCCAGATGACCGATCCGCTAGCCAACCTTGCCATGAACACGGGCACCAGCTCCCAAGTGCTCCATCCACCGGCACGCTCTGGGCATGCACATATCTATC
Organism: Pythium phragmiticola; assembly: GCA_023335935.1. Classification (NCBI taxonomy): domain Eukaryota; phylum Oomycota; class Peronosporomycetes; order Pythiales; family Pythiaceae; genus Pythium; species Pythium phragmiticola. Next base: position 9,779 of record JAADWA010001006.1, read on the forward strand.
CCCATCTGAGCAATGATCTTAGGCCGTGGCTAGCCGACTCTGTCGACCGCCGCGCCTCTTCCTCTGTATTGTAAGTTCTTAAACTGAAGCCACTAGGTACATCCATTGCGCATAATAGACTTCAGCTTCATCATCATCATCATCAGCATGTACCAGAGAATATGGAGTAAATCTAGTCACATCGGTATTGCCCGTGCTCCCAGCGCCGCCAGAGGTCTGCTGCTTGCAATGCTGCCGCTACGTCCTGGATTATCACTTGCGTCTCACACGGAATAGTTGTGCCATACAGAGTACTTCGAAAGCGGTGATGGTTTTCTCCCACTGCGTGAGGGTGCGTGGGAAACATACATAGTCACCTTGATTGCCCATCGTCAGGAGATAGGCTACGTGTGGCGGTCTATTAGTCGTGACCGCGTCAAAAGGGTCGTGGTGAGTCTCCACAGTCACCGTTTGGAGTCTATCCGGTTACGTTGAGCGACCTAAGTAGCTCTACACGCAAGCATATGGAGGGAGACATATCGAGGGCACATGAAGTTCCGCGCGTCAACTACTGCGCGGAATTCGCGCGTGTCGAACAACCGGTGGCCGTACTGGTTGATCACGGTTCTTAAAACGGTTGGGTGGATCTTCTAAGGACATAGGTGACTAATGATTCGCTTCGAGATTTCCCGTGCGCGAAGCGCACGCCCGAGTAGACTAGACTAAACCCATTATTTTTAAATAGTGTTATTTTCTAAAAAAATGTGAAAAGTATTGGTTTTGAGACGGCTGTCTGTGTTCAGTGTCATAGAGGCAGTGACACCCGATCGGTGATTGGCCGATTGGGTTGAAGCCGCTGCTCCAACCCAGTCGGAACGTTCTCGAACATTTATATCAAAGAACACTCCTGATTGGTTAGAAT
>JAADWA010001007.1:0-10676 GCA_023335935.1 Pythium phragmiticola
CGCGACCGAACAAGGCATATGGGAATACCCACTGCTCGAGAAGGGCTGTCTTCCTGGCGGGGAATGCTGCGTGCGCGTAGTGCTCCCTAGGGGTTATACTAGTTCATTTCCTATGTAACTTAATATACCTCATCATCATCATCAAAATAGGTTTGCTGACGGTCGCGAGTAAATTCAGAAGCTCAACCGCTTCAAGCCGGTGGATCCACAGGTCGTGATACTCTCCGTAGACGTTGAGAGCAACCCAAATCTCGTCTTCCACGTCGTCTCGCTCGGCGAGTAACACCTGATTCCCATATTGGGACAACCAGACCCGCGCGTGTCCACGCTCCGTCTGGAACCTGAGCGTGCTACCGAAATGCGATTTCCATGTCAACAGTTCACGCTTCCATGCCGAGACGTCCTGTTGATGTTGCTGTATACCTTGGTTCGTTGGCGTTGAAAAGAGAGTCTGCAAAGCCTGACTGGCAGACCCATCATTCAGGATAAACACCAGCACTCACAACTGTGTCGACCAACATTCCCGAAATTAGACACAGTCTGATTGAAGAACACAACACGAGATATGGACACCTCTCGAGATATATATTCCAGATCCTGTTCGTGCAGGAGACCATCTCACCTCACTGCTCGTTCCAGCATTCTTCTGTGGGGTAGAGCTTATTGAGTTTTCAGATCATATCTCGTGCCACTGGACTGTTGTCCCCCCCGAGGTCTTAATCCGCTCGTTCATCAGAGCTCACTACTCAATTCGCCACCGAGGCAACTCCAGAAATGGACGAACCCACTCTCTCGACTCGCGTCGCTGTGTGGCGCCGCGTGTTATCGCCGTGGATCGCGGCGCTATGGGGACGACTATCAATGCCGCTTACTTGGACGCCACGCCGTGAAGATCTCCACGATGATCTTTGGATCAAATTGAACGCACAAGACAAGGCCGAGTCACGTCTCGCATGGCACGCATGGCTCGAAGCCTTTGAGCTTCTGGATCTCCTCGCGTCAAACTACAGCCGGGCATGCTGGGATATTCTTCTCGACTTGAGCGGCAGCAAGACCGAGCTCACGACCCGGGGTTTCTCTCTCGACTCCTTCTACGGACTTCGACCACGGTATGAGACCAGCTTTCAATTCCAGGCGGGTGACCTCCCGCGACAGCAAGACGTGGTCTCCCTCCTCTCGAATGGTATCGCCGATGACGACCACACAGCTGAGTACGCCGCGGCCAAGGCCGAGCTGTTGGCGTTGGCGGGACCTCGCAATCACTCGCCCGTCCAGCTGCGATGGGGGTTTGTCATCCCACTGTTCAGGACGTTTCCCGAGATTAATTGGGACGATGTCCTTCGATACAGGGCCCGATTGAACCACGTGCTCATGCTCGCGAGAGCGCTTGCGTCTGGGCAAACGACGCACGCGCCTCGCCACAGCATTGCGTCGTTTGGTTTCTGCTCCAGCGCCCACACGACGCCCGAAGCCCGTGATATTATCCGCCGCATCGCCTGCGTCATTCCCATTCATACCTTGGTGCTGAAAGAATCCGAGAGAAGCGATCCATTCGGCAATGACTTTTGTGGGCCATTTCTATGGCGCATGCTCGCGCCGCAACCGAGTCTCCGCCCGCATCTCGGCCTGCGGCGGGTATCGCTCACCTGCACCCAACTGCAACGCCCTGACTCCATTTGCGCCGTGTATTCTGCACTCGCGCACAGTCACACGCTGCGTGACTATGCCTTCTCCGGACGATGTAGCCACCGTCTGGCTGCCTGGCTCAGCTTCGCGCTCTTCAGCAAAACTGCTACGCACGGCATCCACACTGTGAGCCTCTCGTTGCGAAACATGGCGTCAATGCTTGTCGAGTCACTTCAAGCTGTCGTAGAGCATGCGAATCCTGTCGCACACGTGGTCAATTTTCATCAGGGCGGAGGCAACGCGAGAAACCCGATCAACTGGCCCGCCACAACGGTTCGTGTGAATGCGCAGACACCGATCCACGTTCGAGACGAGCTGCGGCCTGTCAAGACCGTGTACCACGGCAAGCAAGATGCTCTGTGCCACGTCACAGATGACGAGCCGGGCGAGTACATTCGCGTGTTGATCCCAGGCGTCGGTGTCGGCCGCATCCACCGCAAGGACGTGCTAGCCGAAGAGCCGACTGTCATGCGGGAGACTCATCCTGTGCGTTCACTGACGCTTTCGTTCAACTACATCGATGTGAAGTACTTTGCAGCGGTCTTATCACTCATCGGCACACCGTTGACCCAGCTGTCGCTAATCTCTACGGGAGATAGAGGCTCGCTTCCTCGGCTGACGGAGATCTTGGCGGCGTGTCCGTTTCTTGAGCACCTCACGCTTATCAATCTGACGCTCTAGATCAAAACGCTGCTGCCATCTCGCTTTGGCCGCCGCTTGCAATCACTCACGTTGCGAGATTGCCAAGTTACGACCCAGGACACCCACTACAAGCTGTGCATCACACCAAAGATGGCTCCGCAACTCACGGCGTTGTACGTCAATTATCGTTGCTCTGTGGAAGGCGTGAGTCTGCGAGCCCTTTCAATTGAGCTCCTGACCACCCGACAACTCGAGCGGCTCATCTTCTGGACTCCTTACGGTGAAGAGAACGACGCGACCGAAACTACCGAGCTGATTGGTCGCTTCCACGGGCAGCGGTTCCCAGCGATGCCGCTTCGTCAAAAGCTCGCGTTTCTCAGCGTTGCCACGGCTCAAAATGCTCGTTTTACCATGTGCAACGAGATCATTGCGCTCATCTTTGCGATGGCGTCCTCGCCCGTGCAGCGGCGATGCTGTATGTGAACTGCAACGCCACTATTTGATCAGCTACGTATCAGATATCTCAGGTTTTCTTCTGATTATTGGATACTGTTCAACCTGATTGTGTCCACGCCTGCGGCGCGTAGTGGCTGGGGTACCCAGCACCTTCTACAGTCAGTAAGTTCAGTGTACGAGTACTGTAGTAAGAAAACGATCAATTGAGGGCCTACTTTTCGTGTCCTGACTTTGTGAGCCCATATCTCGAGTTGCGTTCCAGCGTTGAAATAAAAAAAGACAGTTCCAGCAGTTTGAGAAGCCCTCGATTCGTAGATTTTTTCGTTTTTTTTCCTTCGAGAGACGAGAAAGACAGAAGCAAAACACGAGTCTGTTTTGGTCAAAAAACCATTTGAGGGCCTCTTTTGTCTTCGTTTTACTATGTCAAACCAGCTGTTTTGGGGGTTGAGGGGGCTGATGTGAGGGGTAGGTATTTTGTAGAACATGATATTTCCTAATGTGTACCCGCTAAACAAAGATATGAATTATGTACAACAGCCTCAACTACGGCGACACTCTCACGAGCTCTCTACTGCTTCTTGGGGGTCGTCTAGGGCTTCTTCGTCTTCGCCGTTGCCACTGCCTTGCGTTTCTTTGTCTTCTCTGCTGCCATAGTCTCGAGGAGCTCGCGTGTGAGAAGGCGGCCGGCAACCTTGGTGGTCTTTTTCGCGCGTGTTTGCTTCTTCGGGGGCGGCAACTTCAAAACTTCTTGCTCAACGTGCTCCTGCATCAGGATCCAATACGGTTGCATCGGGTGGGTTCCGTTGTACTTGAAACGGTCCAGTCGGCGCGACAAGCGAGAGCGGAAAAATACTGCATGCTCTGATACCTGCACGGGCACAACTACCAAGAGGGGAGCGGAACCACGCCAAACTCACCAACTGGATAGCCGTTCTCTTGTCGATCGTGTAGTTGCCGTAGCCATCATCCTCCATGAGATCGCTGATGAGCCTCTTGAGCTTGGACTTGAGAGGCGCGAACACAGCAACATCCATAGGCTGTAGCAAGTGGGTCGCGTTGGAAGGAAGCAAAACGAGCAGAATCTCGAGAACCTCGGCTTCCTGGACGATATCGGGCAAATAGTGCGAACTGCAGCCATCCATAACGAGTAGAATTGGGCGCTTGACGCTGGCTGGGACAGCCTTGGAGAAGAAGCGCAGCCACGCACGGAACAGTTCCATGTTCATGAAGCCAGTGGGTGACGTCGTCACCGCTGCACCGTTGATGTCGCAATTAGAGAGCAAGTCGACGGTGCACCTTCATCATGAAGGTCGGTGGAACAACGAACCCACTAGCGCCCGCGCACGCAAAGATAGAGATATGGAAGTTGACAGCAGGCTCGAGCGCCCAGATGTCCCTTGATCCACGTAGAGCGACGACCTGCTTCGAGTCCTTGTGTTTGCTAAACGCAGTCTCGTCCACGTTGAACACGATCCATCGAGGCGATACTTCACAATGAGCAGCAACAGTGTATTAAATAGCGTCATAAGATCAATGTCAACAATACGCCCGCGAGCTTTTGTGAGAATCTGTGAACCGGGAGTACCAGCCTTCCCCGAGACTCCTACCGCAGACCAGCTCTGCAATGCTGTTGGCCTTTCGGATGATGTCGTCGCGGGTCACAGGCTGGGAGCACTGCTGACGAGCGACAATCCACTCGCGGATACGCTGTTCGGTAATGGGCGGGAGCACTGGATTCGGCCCAGGCCTTATAGGCTCCAGGCTGGACCGAGTAGCCACGAGCTGGACCCACTTACGAAGCAGTCGGATTGCCACACCTTCGTCCGCCGCGACCAGTTGGACGTTGCATCCCGCCTTGGCGACGAGATTGACAAGCCTCGCCTTGAACTCGGGGGAGTACGCCTTGCGAGTCATTGCGCGCGCGTTTTCGAATGTGGCGATCCCTTGGCGTGCAAAAACTTCTTTATTGAGAGGTACATTCATTTACAAGGGTTTTTTGGCACTCTCGTACAGCTCCATAAGCTGGGCACCCCAGCCATTGGCAAATATTTCTCAAGACTGTGTGTTCTCCTCTGGTGAATGCCTGTGGCTTGCAGCAAGCATACGGTGCTCAAGGACTGGCGCCATGAGGTGGCGCCATGGTTGGTGGCACTCCAGAACCAATTGTCGATCGGTGTGCCAGAGATGCCGGCGTCGGACGATCTGGAGAACCTCTGCATCCGATTTGAGGTACTAGTTGGGAAAAAGTACGAGCATGCATTGCTGTATAGTGCCTGTGTCTCGTGAGTGAGGGACTGCCATCACGGAGCTTGTGCTCTGCCACGTCGTGAAGCTGCTTCCCTACTTTAGCGCTACGGGGTCGTCCCTAATGGGTTTGCGGAGTGCCCGCGATCGCGGGCTCAAGCAATTCGATTTCTCGTGTGGACGATCCGACCGCGACACGATCGGCGCCGTGTGTTCAGCACTTGCACTCAGTAAGACCATCTCGGTATTTGCGTTGACTAACTCGCGCAGCGGCTGCAACGCCGACGGGGACCACACTTCAAGGCAAATCGCTTGACCAGTGTGGTGGCCCGTATCCAGCAGTGCTGAAACTGCCTCGCCTCGTTGGTGACCACCTCGAGATCTTGAAGCTTGATTCTTCCAAGCTGTTGGCAGACGACGCCCTGGCAACGGTATGCCCCGTGCATCCTCTACTCAAGAGCCTCGATCTCAAACACCATAGTCGAACACACGAACTGACTGGCCTCGCTTGCTAATGTCAATGGACCTCGCTGCCTGCTCGAGCGCCTTTATCTATCCGGTCTAGCCAAGGACCACGCCAGCCTAGGGGCCTTCTTCAAAGCCTGGTGTGGTGGCGACCATGAGATCAGCAAGTAGTTGCGTGCGTTTTGCTTCGGCATCCCGTGTAGTCCGATCGAGTCGGAAACGATACTCCCTGAACTTTGCGCTCAATGGCTTGAAATACTGCGCAGCAACTGGCAACTGGAACAATGCGTGATTCAGGGGAATGGATGGTTCGTCCGCGACCAAGACCACCCAAAATGAGATCTGGAAGCACAATGGCGAGCGCATTTTCGTGCCGCAGACACTGGCGTTCTTGAGCGTGCTCACGAATCCGAGTCGACGCGTCCACCAGGAAAACCGACTCAAGTTGACAATGACACTTCACGACCAGGTGTCGGCGCGGTTCAAGCTGGCACGTGAGACAGCTGAGTTGATCCTTCAGACGGCAGGCGTTCCCTTGAGACGCATTTGCGCGTGAGCAAACTTCCAGGGCTTCACTGCATTCACGACCTTTATTAGGTACCCTTATTTTCCTGCGTGAGAAAAACTGAGATCTCAGTCGCTTTTTGTTTAATTTTTTTTTTTTTTTTTTGTTCGGGATCCGCTAGTGATGTCAGTGCACAACTGCTGCGACCCCCTTTCACATAATCCCTAGGACCTATATGGTCACTGAAGTTTTAGGATACATTTATTGCGCACAATAGACTTTAGTGACATCATCATCCTGTATCCCCGAATCAGGGCATAGAGTATATCCAAACCACGTGGCAGTTGTGCATGCTGGAGGCTCAGCTGTGGATCATGACGGATGCCGAGGTTTTTTCGGGCTGTTGGGTACGCTCGAGGACGGGGTTGTATCAGTCGAACTCTCCCGCACCGCCACTCCGCCTCCAACACGGAAATCCAATGTCCCAACTACAGTCTCATTACCATTCCTCAATTCGACCCAACGTCCTCAACACCAACTCCTCTCAAAGCAACCATGGTCTCACAGCGCAGTGCCATCCTTCTTCTCGCGACCTCGGCTGCTCTGTACTCAACGGAGGCACTATCAGTCAGCACCGAGTCAAATGCCGTTCACACGGCCGCCAAGCCGTTCCACGAGCACAAGACCCACGAGGCCAAGTCACCAGTTGTACAGCACAAGAAGTACAGCCACAAGGACGTCTCTCACCCAGACAATAATGACAAAGCCGTCGGTACTCAGCCGCGCAGTCAAGTCCTCACCGCAACGAAGAAGACAAAGGCGCAGACGAAGTCTACGAAAGAGCACCACAAGAAGCAGGCTGTAGTTGGTCTCCCGAAGCCGGTCGAGAAGCCCACAGAGAAGCCGGTGGGGAAGCCGGAAGAAGATGACCCGCTAGAAGAGGGGAGTGGCAGTGGGAGCGCCGGCATGGACGACGTGGCGGTTGGCGAGGACGAAGGTGGTGTCGAGGCCGAGGACTTCGCTCTTCCAGTTGGTGCTTCAGTGGACGTCACGGTCGACCGTGCCAACATCACGCTCAAGCACTTTGCGAATGGTAGTGTGGTCATGTTCGCCAACGGCAAAGTGACTGTGCTGGACGGCAAGGACATCTACTTGGACTTTGACGTTGAGGACGAACAGGTGGGATCGGCTTCCGGATCAGGTCATGGCTCTGGTCATACAAAGACTGGCCATGGAGAAGAAGTCGGATCTAAGGAGGCTTTGCTCGAGGGCGAGAAGGGCGTGGAAGGCTCGAGCGTTCTTCAGAAGTTCTCAGAGTTCGCCACAAAGCTCACCGGTAACAGCTTCAAGAATTCCACACCAATCTTGATCGTCGGTGCTATCGGCGCCCTCGCAGCTGTTGTTGGTATCGCAGCGGTCGCGGTCCGTCGAGCTCGCGCTAACGTGGCTGCCGACGAGCCGCAATCGGTGCTTGCCGATGGCACCGAGAACGTCGAGGACGGTGATACTGCGGCGAAAGAGGAAGATGCTGCCGCGGACGAGTCGGACATGCTTGACAGTTCGGACTCCGAGTCCGAGATAGAGGTGGAGCAAGAAGAGGGCGAGTTCATGAACGAAGACACGTCGGTGTAGGGGGTGGGGTGGACGCGCTCGCGTCTGTGTTGATGATGGTTGGATACTTCCAATCGTGCGTACGACGATGATACTGTGACTCGATAAATACAAAATGTTCCCGATCTTGGCATCCGTTCTCCTTCTTAATTTTCGTGCAGCGGTATTGCGTACGCCCGTGGATGGGTATTCGTACACAGCTCCTTTTCAAGCTCAGAGAGGATATGAAGATGAGAATTGACTGGGCGCAACTAGTTTCCTAGACGAAGATTTAATTTGCAACCAAACCCACTCATGATACATGTTGGTGGAGAGTGATCTAGTGGCGGATTATGAGCTATGGCTGCAACCAATGGGGATCTTGCCAAACCACGCATGTATATTCACATGACCTGGAAGGTAGGTAGGATAGGAGAGCTGAGAGCTGGTAGCCGAGTTACCGAGCGTCTGGGCCGGCTAAGGCGCGGAAACCTCCGTTAGCCGAGACAGCGATCCACAACTACGCACCCTTGTCCGATGATATTTTCTCACAGCCCTGACAAGGTTGGATCCGATCGTCAGTCGATAAGCACCACACGTCTCTCCGACCAAAGATGTCCAGATTACCCCAAGCAATCAACCGTGACGATCCAATCCCATGTTTGTGCGGTCGCCCTGCTAACGAATCCAATCTCCAGATTTATGTGAAAGGGAAGTGGCTGGAGATTTGAGGGGACAAGTACTGACCTGAGATCTCAGCTACATATGGTCAAAAGATGTCACTATGTTTATGAGTCCATCCTTGTCCTAGCAATGTTTGCCCTATCAGTATACAGTATCTGTCTATACCGGTATCGGTACTAATAACTGCAGCTTCAGCGTCGGAAATCTTGCAAATCCGATGTTGACTATTGTGGGTTCAAATTGAAGATCTGCATTCCTAGATAAATTCTTCGAATGCTATCAAGAAGCCCCAGACGATTCGCTCACGCGCAAATGCGTCGCAGGGGAACGCCCGCCATCTCGAGGATCAACTCGGCCGTCTCGTGTGGCAGCTAAAACTGTGCCGACGCCGCGTCCTGAGTCATGGCCGACGATTTGAGTCGTTTTCCCTGGTGACCACGTCTACTCGGATCGAAGAGCACGCTCAAGAAAGCCAGAGTCTGCAGCACGACAAACGCTTGCCATTGTGCCCACCCAGTTCCTCTAGAAACGTCATGTCCGCCTCGACTTCCTTTCCGCATTGAAACACGCATTGCTCGAGTCGCCAGTTGCTGCGCAGCATCTCGAGCCATTGGACACGGAATTCAGGGACCACCGCTTCAGAATCCAGCCGACTCCAGGGGCTGCCAAAGCAAATCTTACGTAGCGACTTGCTGATCTCATGGTCATCACGGCGTAAAGCCTTGAGAAATGATCCTAGGCTGGCGTGGTCCGTGACTTGAGCGGGAAGCACCAGCCGTTCTAGTCGACATCGAGGTCCGTCGACATCAGCAAGCGAGACGAGCCAGTGCATGTTTTCGACTTGATGTTCAAGATGGAGGCTTTTGAGCAGAGGACACACGGTACATACCGTTGTGAGGAAGTCGTCGGGCACCGGATTTAATGGATCAAGCGTCAAGCTCTCGAGGTGGTCGCCCACGAGGCGAAGCAGTTCCAGCACTGCTGGGTAGGAACTCGGACTGATTGACTCGAGCTTCAGACACTTGATGGACATATTCTCGCGTCGCTCACTGGTCATGATCTCTTGAACGTTGGCGCGGTCGATCCAACCAACACCCGACCCGGGAAACACAATCTCAATAAAGTCTTCGGTCTCATTGTTGCGAACAATCTGGTGCGGCGCGTTCGTCGTGAGCGTCGCCGAGCCACGGTGCACGAAATTCTCTTCATGAGCAATCACAATACGATGACCAATCGCAACACGCGTCCGCGGTTTCAAAATCGCCACGGTCAGTGGCGTCGAGAGCACAGGACTCTTTGGCTCGGGCTCGTCCAGTGCACACACATACGCGAGAGGATTGGCGTGGTTCAGCACGGCGCGCATCGCTTCCACGTCGCTCGTGGTGAAGTCGTTGACGTCGAGCTGGACGCTTTCAATATCGTTTCTCGCATCCTGGCTGAAGAGTGCGTACGCGAGACACGGCCACCAGACAGACCGAGTGATTTGACTAGGGAGGCGGTTCCCATCAGCGTCGCGACCACTGCGCGAGTCAGCAAACGCAAATTCCGAGATGGTCTGGCTGAGCGCGAGCGCCGAGCACACGTCACCGACTGTGTCGCGGTCGAATCGTCCGCACGAAAACTCATATCGCTTGAGACCGTGATCGCGCGCACTCCACACGCCCAGCACTTCCATAAAGAACGACCCGGTGATGCTGAAGTGGAGCTGCGGCATTACGACTTGGTCGAGCACAAGCTCAGTGATGGGCACGCCTTCACTCGCGAGATGCAAAAGATGGTACCGCACTTCGTTCGTTGCGGGGTGTCCGAGAAGCGCAACATCAACTGCCACGAAGCAAAAGACGGCGCGGCGCTAGCGCACTTGGAGTTGCTCGGTATTTGGAACTGCATCAGTCGCGGACTCGGAGCCAGTGCAATGGCCCGCTCGTCTTGCGGCAGCAGCGTGTGACTGGCCAATGCGAGTCGGAGTGTCTGCTGCACCATGAACGGCACTGCCTGCGCTTGGAAATTGCTCGCCAACAGCAGCTCCGGCTTGACGACGATGCAGCCTACGTGTCCACGGTCAAACGCGCGGCCTCCGTTGTCACGTGCCCACGCGTCCAACAGACGCTGCTTGACACGAGCAAACTCGGGGGAAGACGGTGGCTCCCACGGCTGATCGTCTTCGCCAATCATGCGGCGCAGTGCCAGGAACACCGACTGAAAATACGGGATAATCTCTTGGCTGTCGATATGCCCTACCACATAAAGTGGAAGCACCTTATGATATGGGAACAAAGCCTCTGCAAAAGTGCTGAAAGTGTGTGGTTGGTCAACGACAGAGAAGAGGCATTGCCAGCCCGTGACGGCGTCCACGCGCACGAGCAGATCCAGTAGTTCCAACGCCTCGAGAATCATGGTCCAC
>JAADWA010001008.1:0-10639 GCA_023335935.1 Pythium phragmiticola
CCCCCCCCCCCCCCCCCCCACTGCCAGGGTGGCACTGAGACAGTTTTTCTTCCTCCAGGCTGGCAGCCAGTGGGTTTTTGTTGGAAAGCTCGATGCGTCATCATATCGATACTCTCCAAGTGGACCCAATACTGCGCCAGTCGGTTTCTTGTCTCTCCAAAGAGAGATAACACGTCAGCAGGATGGAAGCGCGACGTGGTATGACGCAGTTTCTCACGACCACGGAAGGCTCCGTGCTCGTGCCCCTCCACGCACGCGAGGGGCGCTCGACAATGCTTGGTGAGCAGCGCCGCGTACCGAGATCGCTCTCTCGCGACGCGCAGCGGCGCTTAAGCGGCAACACCGATTCGCTCAACGCAATGGTGCTGTATGCCAGTTCGAATGCAACCGCAGAAATTGTCCAGCACTCACAAGACCTCCCCGACCCCGTGCGGCGGCCACGCGTCCAAGTCACCAAGGCTAACAACGACATGGTCATCTATGAATACGAGCAAAAACATCAGGACGACGACAATGACTCGGAAGGCGAAGCCGCAGTCGACGACGATGTTGTGCTTGCCAAGCCCGTGCGGCGCACCTCGTCGTCGTCATCGATTCCCCGCCTGGCTGGGTACTCCGTGGTGCAAGCGACAGTCGACGAATTCGAAAACACGTTTGGCCACCACCGTGCCTCGCCCCACGAGGCACTTCACGAGGACATGGCCGAGTGTGAGTTGCTCTTCACGCTCGCCGAGGAGATCCACAAGCAGATCACAATCCAACGACTCGTGCTACAGCCTCGTGGCGTGGGCGCCTCAGCGCGGCGCCGCGATTTCGTGGTCGTGCAATGCCAGAAGCGATTCCGCCTGCGCGACGGCCGCCAGGGATGGGTCCAAAGTCTCCACTCGGTGGGCGTGCCGACCCACCACCGAAGCAACGACTGCGTGCGAGGCAGAATCCACCGCAGCGGTGTCGTCGCGATCGAGTCGGCGGTCCATAAAAACACGCTGAATGTCATTGTCACCGCGCAGGTGGATCTCCAAGGCAACGCCTCGCGCGGGGCGCATCGCGCCGTGAGCAAGCGCCGCATCACCAAAGTTATGGACAGTCTCAAGCACGCGCTCGAGATACGCCGCGTCGAGATGCTGTCGTTTCCAGGGACCCATCGGTTCCTCGAAATGGAGTTTGATCAAAAAGACCGCAAATGCAAACTGTGTGACGACAAGCTCGCGTGGCTCACGATCCCCGGGTGGCTGTCCGCTCGCCACACGTGCCGCAATTGCGGCGCGACCGTGTGTGGTGCCTGCAGCCATGTGTGGACGATCGAGCGCCAGCGCACGACGACGCTAGTCGGCGGCGGCCGCGTCAGGACCGCGACACGGGTCTGCAACCAGTGCGTCGTCCCCACGGCCAGTGAACCGCACCACAAAGCCACAGCGGCGGCGACGCGAGTGAACCACTCTGCGTTGACCAATAAGAGCCCAATGCTGCGCCGCTGGGAGCTACAGCGTAGTAATAGCGATCGCTCGACGTTGCTGTTTGCCTACTCGCACAACGGTCACCAGCCGCCGTCGACCACGACGCTCTCCAGTCGGTTTCGGCCCTCGCAGCTCGAGTTTCAAATCGGCTCGGAGAGGGTTTTCAGTCCGCCGCCGTTTGGGTTCCTCGCGGAGGAAGACGACGATGACGACGACGGCAATGAAGGGGCGATGAAAACGATTCACCTCCAGCGGCATCAGCCGTTGGTAAGGCGTCATTCCTGAATAAGATCCTTTTGGGAGCTCTTCAACATCTCCTATTTCAGTATCCTAGTTCTGAAGATTCAATATCTCTAAAAATATATATATATATATTATATTGCATAGAAATCTGCCCATACAGTCCAAGAGCTCATCTTTTTCTTCTTCCAGCCGTTTGTTCGATCGCTTGGGGATCTGTGGCAGTAGCCTCAATGGAATTCCCCCACCCACCAAATATCTCATGTGATATTATGGGGAGAGAGAGACATCCTGTGATGACTGACGGCCACAAGCGGAAATCTGGTCAGTGCGGTCTCGCGTTGCGGCGTCCTCCGCTGGAAACATCGGCGTCGTGGGTTCGCCGCTTGTCTCCGCACTTTCCAATTTGTGGAGCGTTTTGGCTGCGAACCCGAGCGGACCACTCCTCCCAATGGAATCAGAAGCTGCAAGCGTCCAGTCATTCCCTCTTTCTCCCTTCACCTGACAAGCATACAAACCATGAAGCGGCTCGCGCTGGCCCAGTCGAGAAGCTCTATGACGCAGACCGACACGGACACGAGCGGCTCCGATCGCTCGGCCACCGAGACAGCCAAGTGGCAGCTGCGACCACCGTCACCCGCCGATGGCCAGACCTCCCCTGTTGGAAGCGACGCCGAAGATGACGCGGGCATGACGATGATGACGACCCCGCTGCTCCACGAGCTCCGACTGCTGTCGACACCCGAGACGATCGAACGCATGCGCGAAGGTGTGCTCGCGGCCTCGACCCACAGCACGCAGTCGGTGCGTCGCGAGGCGCGCCGTGCCCACATGGGCAGCGACGTGCGGCGCCATCTCCGCCACGTGCGCAGGCTCCAGCTCGCCGAGACGCCGCGTGGTGTCTCCCTTTACCAGTGCAATAAGACCCGGACGTGCACGACGCGTGTGCTCGCAGTGGCGCAACTCCACGCGCCGATCCACGACATCGTGTCTCTGCTGAGCCACAGAAGCCTCCTGAGCGGACCGCTACTGTGTCCAGGCCTCGCCCACGCCGACACGCTCCACACACTCGTAGACGAGCCAACGCGGTACATCGCCGTCAAGTCGCTCACGATGCACCGACAGTGGAACGCGCCACACCACACCCACGCACGCAACTTCGTGGTCATGGAGTCCCACGAGGCGTTTACGACCGACGACGGACGTCGCGGCTGGGCCGTGAGCTTCCACTCGCTCGCGTGGCCCGGGTGTCCGCCGCCGCCACGCGGGACCGTGCGGGGAAGCGTCTACAACACGGGCATGGTCGCGCTCGAGCGGACCCGCAAGAGCGAGCTCATGGACATGTACAGCGTCGCCGAGTTCAAGCTCAAGGGCCAGGCCCGCGGCCGCGCCGACTGGCAGGCGGCCAAGGACACGGTGCTTGACACGCTCGCGTTGCTCACGGCCACGGTCGAGCAGCGCGCCATCAGCGACCTCAACCTCATCGCGACCGAGGCCTTCCACACGATTGAGCGACACACGGCACTGGGCGCGTGCAGTCTTTGCTGTGGCGGCGTCGGAGGCATACCGCTCAAGAAGCAGACGTTCCGGTGCCGCAAGTGCTGTCGCAGTGTCTGTGGGGACTGCAGCACGGCGTGGCGCCGCGGCGCGATGGACATTCGGCTATGTGTAGAATGCTGGGGCGACTCGGCGCTTGAATTTTAACGTCGTATGTGAAGGTATAGTAAATGTACGCTTTGTTCGTCTCATGTGAGCTGCTCAGTGCGGGGTGGAGAGATCATGGAGAAAGGCAAGCGCGTGCTGGATCATGCGGTGCGCGCTGCCGTACGCAGTGCTCAGTCTACGTTATAACCACCAACAGAGAAATCTTCAGTAATAAGTCACCGAGAATCCATAAGCCTTAGAGGCGAACACGCACAGCGCGAGGGCCTCGCGGATGTTTCGCTCGGCTTCGTTCTTCTCCTGGATGGCGAGATGGAGTTTGGCGAGCTGAAAGAACAAGAGCCCACGGGACGGCAGCGCGAGTGCTGGGAGTAGCCAACTCGTAATCGCGTCACGCTCTTTCTGTAGAAAGTCCAACGCCAATGCCGGTTGTGCGCCCAGTGCATCGCCGTGGTCGATCAGAAAGTTGCCTATTGCACGCGCGGCGTTGGCGTACCGCGTACTGCGTGGATGGCACGGGAGCTGCTGGTCCACGAGTCGCCAGATCTGTTGGTGGATTCGCCATTGCTGCTCCAGAGACAGTGCCGCCGCCAGCTCTTGCTGAGCTCGATCAAGACTGGTGAGACCGTTCTGGAGTGCCTGGACATCCGCCTCGCATCCGCATTGCTTGCATCGAGCGTTGCCGCCATCGACGACCAAGACACCGCCCGCCTGGTCGCGACCGCACGCATCATTGCGGCACTTGAAACCGTCTAGAAAGCCATCTTCGCTCGCTGCGCGGTCGGTGTCCAGACAGCGCGGACACGTACACTCGAAGAAGTACGAGGCGCGCAGGACACGCCGTCGCTTCCGACTCGACTCGAGCAGCTCCACGTACGAGATCGTGAGTTCCTCGCCTGGCTGAACATCCGTGACCACGTGGATTGCGAGCCGCTGCGGACTGGGAAAACTCACGACACAGTTTGGTTCGCAACTGTGGTTGAGGAGCGCCGCCTCGTGGAACACGCCCATGCCCACAGGCGCTCCGTTCGCGTCGTCGCAGATCGTAAAGGCGTTGCAGTTCACACGGCAGAAGAGCTCGACAATAGTGTGCGCGTGGCGTGCATGGAGCGTGTCATAGTCCGAGGCGGCTGTGTTAAACTTGGACCGCGACAACATGAGCACGACGAGTTGCGTCATCTCGTGGAACTCGAGGAGCTTCTCCGCCGCGTGGTCCTCTACGTGATCATATCCAACAGATCCCACAAAATTTGGTATTAATGAACCCTCCTCATTGATCTCAGAGCCGCTCTGTTGACGAGGAGGGAACCAAGCGGCTGTGATTCGGTCAGTACCGCACCGTACCGTAATGGTGCCGCAGATCCAGCACTGCATCTCCTCCGCCGTCGACGGTATCACCCAACAGTAGCTTGGCAGCAACACGTGAGACAAGCAGCACAGTCTGTGACGCGCGCTCCCGGGGGATCCGCTTCCAGGCGCCTCCGCATTCCTTCCCGTGGCCGCCACGGGTCCAGTCGAGCTGCTGGCACGCGCGGCTGCAGTAATGGATGAGCTGGCAGCCGCTGCAGCGCCTCACGGACAACGTCGTGAAGCACCAATTGCAGGCCGTCAGCGACACGGCTGAAAGTGCCTCTGCTGAGAGGAGCTGAGAGCCGGCAGGAAGTCGGGTCGCGGCAATCGCGGCGCGGCCCTTACGGGGATCCTGCACAACGCGGAAATTAGCAGCCATTGATTCCGGAAGAATGACAGTTTCTACTGAGATGAGTTTAGTAAATAAAAAGTAAAATAGTGTCTAGATCTGTGATACTGTACTGTGTGAATGAATGTATGCAGATATGTACCTATATCTTGTTTGGAAGGGGAAGTCAGTTCCGAACGATGACTGTTCAGAACGTTGTGGGTGTTGCACGCAACAAGACATTGATCACCAATGCGGCGCTATTATACGTCCCGCTGCTGTATACGCAGTACTGAGACGATAAAAGATTACGCCAATGACCGCAATCTCTTTGTGGACGTTCACGTACAGCACACATGGATCAGTAAGGCGAGCACGCCTGGAAGGCACTGGGCGTGTCCCAGTGTCTGGCACCCGTTCGGAATCCGGAGCGTCAGGTGGTGTCACCACCTGACGCTCACCACCTGACGCTTCGGATGGCACGATAGCGGGTCACCACCTGACGCTCCTGCTCTCGCTGTTGTCCCTCCAGCGATATCGACCCGCTGGAGACCACACATCCACTTAAATGAGACGCACATAGACTGTCGTAGCTCTTCGGAAAGAGACCTCTTGGGTTGTTCAAGGGGCACTTTTCGCCTTGTCGTCTCACCATATGCATTACGCAACAACTGCACACGGAAAAAATGGAGGCATGTGCAACACGGGCCTCCTTGGCAAGCTTTGGACCTAACACGACTCTGATCTCTCTCTCTCTACACACAAAAGAATCCAGTAGCCGTCACCTCGCAACCCGGGGGGACTCTTCGCCTTAGGTCTCATGAACCGCGCGATGTGTCGTATGGTATCCGAGGTACCGTCGTGGCTGACTGGCGAGCGCTTACGGAAAACGACATTTAGACTCATCCAACGATACGGGACGCTTATTTCAAGGAGCCAAATCGCCATGCCTTTCGTGCTTTCGTTCGTGCCAACAATATTGCTGCCATTTGTCCCCCCATTTGCTCTCTGCCAAATGCAATCGAGAATATGTCCCTCTCATCTAGAGGGACCTCTTCTCAGTCATGGATGCTGGCACGCATGAACCCAATTGTGTAGATAGTTTGGGTCACCACAGTACAGTGCAGGAAGTTCTCTCCCTACAGCTGCAGCCTCTGTTCTCAACCGACAAGCAATCCGGCTTTTTCAACTCTCAGATACCTTCGCCTTCGTCTCATTAGACTAATAGAGAACTTTATCGAGGATCCATGCAGTAAGACTTCGTGGAAGATGCATCAGAGTTCTTGGATTTCTGATTTAGCCAGAGCGAGACGCACGCGTAACCTTCCCATCCCTACTCCGAAATGTTTCTCCTTGGCTTCTTGAAGCTGGAGGCATTTTCATCTTTTTTGCATGGGACAGTCCACGGCGAAAGAGAACGTCAGTACCCTATCGAGGAATTGTGCTGAGTCGCAAACACGCGATTAGAACCGGCAAGTTGCTCGCCGTAATCGTCGGGTCTCTTTTCTCCCTCTCTTCGTCTCTGTGTCTTTTCACACTCAAGGAGTGAGTCGGAGTTAAATCTGCGAACTGGACGACATGGCGCATGCACATTACAGCTGTAACTTCTTGGGGGCACGAAAGGGCCCACTCATCCCCTTGGTCGTTGGTAACGGGTTAACCGCGCCCCCCAAGAGCTCTGCTTGTCCACGCAACATTGAATGCACCGCACAAGGCGACACTTCCAAAGCGTCCACAGAGGGGAACGGACCGCGCAGTCGCGGAGGACGTGGATGTGTCGCACGACGAGTACAGTACTACGTATTCGACCAGGGAAGAAAAATCCAAACGAGTGATCGTCAGACGTGACTCGCCTGAGGGGGGGATAGGCTTCGTCCCTTGTCGTGTGACGCGCTCTTCGTCCCGCCAAGCCCAACTGGCCACTCGTCTTGAAGCAGATAGGCAAGGGCAAGTGAGGCACCACCACGCCACCGTGCCATTTGATGAATCGCGCCGTAAAGCCAACGGACGACAAACAAACTAGCGTCCCCACCGCCACAACTACGCCACTCGCTGCCACGTCAGCGGTCAAACCTCCCAGCGATCTCACGAGCCGAAGGACCGCGAACACGACCAAGCGCCAAGCGGCCGGCAAGCGCAAGCGCTCTCGATCGCAGATGACAAGTGCCTCAGTTCACGACAGCATGGACGAGTCGGACCCGTTCCCACACGCGGCAATGGCCAAGCGCATGCGCCCGAGTCTCACGGAGAGCCACCAACAGACACACAGTGATGAGGACCTCGAACCGCCGTCGCCTCCGAGCGTACCCGTGCCGCCCGAGTTGCTCTGCCGATACCCGAACAAGCCCTGCCCGCAAGCGCGCGCGACCAAGAAGCACGGCGAACTGCACAGCTACTGCGCCTACCACCGCTTCAAGGCGCAGCGGTACCAGCGCAAGCTGGAGGCCAAGAAGAAGCGCGAGGCCGAAGAAAAAAAGAAGCAGCGCGAGCTACAGCAGCGCAGTCCAAACAGTGACGCAGGTGACCGAGAAGTCAGCTTGCTGCGCGGACTTGCGCTCGAGTCGCGCGCGGGGCTGTACCACCATTCACCACCGCAAAAGTCGCTATCTCCAGCAGCTCGACGCCAGCCGATCCGAGCGCGGACGAGGAGTTCTCCTCCCCGACCGTCCGGAGCGATGTACGCGGGGTCGACGGGGAGTTTTGGACCTGGAGGAATCCAAGGTGCTCAGTTTGGGTCGGTCCCCTTAGCAGGACCACACGCGATGAGAACGCTGGAGCCGTTCCACCACCCCGTGTCGCTCCAGGAAGGCGATATCCAGCTTTTGCAAGTGTTCCTGTGGGACTCGGACTCGCCGCCCAAAAGCACAGACCGCTCTGGCGCGAACCGGCTACGGGCATCAAGCGTCGCCGCCCGAACGACCCCGACCCCGAACCGTGACGCCGACATGGGCAGCGGCACCTACGACATTAGCCTCGATGGCTTTACGTTCACGTCCGAGTCACTATGAGGATGGGCTCTTCTGTTTGCGCATTTGCCTCTGGGGGTGAGTATTTATGGTATCATCGTTTCGTTTCGTGGTGAGCAAAGGTTCATAGAATTCATCGACCGTGCCGGGTCAATACAACCCATCTAGATTTGTTTTATTATCCACAGTGTTGATCAGAGTTGGCGTGACTAAGCATTCCGATGGGAGTTGGCATGCTTCAAGGCAAGCATGCGTTATCGTATCATGAGGGCCATTCGATCTCTCCGTCACCTTGTGTTGGTGCACTAGTGCGAGTGTACAGTTTGGTCGACTGTTACTGTGGTATTGTTGTATCCAGTGTCCCACCAAGCGTCTCGATTATTACTACTTTGGCATGCATACCTCACGGAAGCTATCCCATAATCGGATTCCTTCCACGAGCGTGTCGTCGCTCCGGCACAAACGTGCACGGGGAGAGAGTGGTGCCGCTGGATTCATTCCCCCGTGTAAGTGTGAGTCACTACGAGGCAAACCACTGCCGTGTAATTCGCTTCTGCTGCAGTGCACGTATATACTATTGTAGTGGAGCACTATCGCCAGTTGAGGTTGGCAACCTATGCTGTACAGTATAATATTACACACGCCTCCCTGATCTGAACGCCAGATGGAGAGCTTCTAAATCATTACTCAATGTTGCCAACGTTGAAGTTGATCGGTCCGTTCTATGCGCCACCAGATACAGCAAGCGGCTGATCTATATTACCACGATCCCGTACTCCCACGATGTACTCCCACAATTTGTCGAATTGTGTCGCCTGTATCCTGGCGATCGGGCACGCTGTGCGACACTCTCTCTCCTTTTTTCGCTAACGTAAAGCACAGTGTCTGAGCCTTTGTCTTTACTCTCCTCTCGGTCTCTTAGACTGTTCCTGTTACCTAGTTCTTTTCGCTGTTGATGTCGTGCTCTCATCTGCCTCTCTCGTCTCCAAACTCATTCAACTAAGAGTAAAAGGGTTTGTTCACGTGAGTGCTGTTTAGTCGCGTCGATCCGCTCAGACCGCTTCAATTCACCAATCAGAAGTCGCTCTAGATTGCATGAAGGTATGTTAGTAAATGATGTAGTTCGCGAAGAGCTGTTGTTATTGAGGTCGGAGTCTGTTGCTATACAATATCTACGTACGTAAGATTAGTGAACTACTGCGCAGTACCTATATGTATGTAAACCGAAGGCCGCAACATGAAGGTCCGTCAGTGGGATACGTCGCTCGTCCGGGGCGGTGCCACTCCGGTCGCTCGACCGGGTGGATGGTCGGTATACAGCGCTGACAGTCAATCCCTATAGTGGCAGCGGCGTCCGCCATTTTGTTCCACACCCTTGTATGATGCTTCACTGGGGCGACGCCGAGGCGATCACCGAGACGCATGCATTGAGTCGGGGTCGGTATCAGGACAGTTGACGCAGGACGAGCATGCTGTTGCCGACGACTTCTAAGGGAGTCCTGGAGCCGATGGGCCGCGCGAAGACAAGCGAGGAGGCCAACGCATTGTGCCTTGTTGTTATTGGTGGTCACACGGGGAGCCTGATGGCAGCACCCCAGACTAGCGTCGCAACACCATTGGGGTCCGCTTTCCCAACGATGGACTCTCAGACGCCTGCAGGGGTGCGGGGAAGACGAAGCCTTTAGACGGCGGTCGCGAAATCTGCGTCAGCCATCTTAGCCGGCAGCCAGAGGCCAAGGTCTTCAACGGGGAGCGGAGGATGGACCAGATTCGTTGTGTCGCAGGGGAGTCCCAGAAGGCTCGTTCGTGAAGAGCGCTGTGAGAACTACAATTCGAGGGTAGAAGCACTGTAGTGACTCTCTGAGCTGCGTTTGCAGACCATTGCGACGTTTGCGGCGTACAGGCCATTTTGTTCCACGCGCAGTCGTGCCCAGTGATCGACTTGGAGCTGGTTGGAGACGGAGTCGGTTGTTGGTCGGCGTTGGTGAAGGACCAGCTAACTGTGGGAAGAGATTCAGCATTGTTAGTGTGAGCTGCAGCGACTATGGTGACACGACACGACCGATGAGCACGCCAGCCATGTTGGGGACTGGGCTGCCGTGTTAGCCTCCGTCGGAAAAGCAGCACATATCTGGCGTGTTGTAGATTGGGGCCCCAGGTGGGGGCAGCATTAAAGGCCAGGACCTGCCTCTCAAGACAGCCGAGTCCATGCAGATTAGACGCTGATGCAGCTTCAACCTTGCCCGTGGTTCACATTATGGATCGCCGCACAATTTGAAGATCACACCGCGACGGTAGCTCGGTAACATCAGAGGCATGCGCTGGTTCGAAGTCGGGCGGGAGGAGCATGGTCTGTACATCACACAGTGCTCGGGAGACAGCGGCAAAAGAGTGTCTCGGAACTTGTCGTCCTGTCCTGCAGCCAGAGGCCGTGGTGCAACCGCGCCGAACAGAGAGCAAACCAGACACGTTGCGCAGCTGGCCATTACCAGAAGGATTCTGAATGATGCAAGAAGCCGAAACGGCCGCTGATATCTTCCTAGTCGGATAACCAACGCCTTTGCCGGAAGTACAACAGCCAGTGGTGGCTGGACGAGAAAATGTATGCACCAAGAGTCGTGTAGCTCCAATGACCG
>JAADWA010001009.1:0-10630 GCA_023335935.1 Pythium phragmiticola
GCACGGGAGCAGAGCGTTGATCACAGCGTGGACACTGGACGGCAGACCGTTGAGCAGACGCGGACGACCGCCAACAAGCACGACGACCACCTTAGTGCCCGTCGACGCGAGCTGCTTGACGTACTCAATCTGACCGGCAGGTAAAGCGAGATCGTTGATGTCACCAGGCTTCTCAGCGTACGTGGCCTCACCGATGGCGACAACCGTGTACTCCGACTTGGCAGCCATCTCCTTGGCCTTGGCAAGGTCCGCCGCCGAGTATGTCCCCGTGACGTTGAGCCCGTTAAAGTACGAAACCGAGCTCGTCGGGTTCTGTGCCTGCTGCTGCTGCTGACGGGCAAGGCTCTCGAGGCCCTGCTTAATCGACATGCCGTTCGGGTACATGTCGTTACCCGAGTATCCCTGCCAGCGAAGCGTCCAGCCACCGCACTGGTTACCGATGTCGTGGGCAGAGTGACCTGTAAGGAAGATCGACGACTTGGCGGGGATAGGAAGCACGTTGTCCTTGTTCTGGAGCAGCACAATCGACTCGCGGGCCAGCTCCAGAGCGACCTTGCGGTCCTCGGCCTGGCCCAGCGTGTCCACATAGTCCTTGCCCGGCACGGCATTGTCGTACAGACCGAGAGCGAGCTTGATCTTGACAACGCGACGCGCCGACTCCTTGAGGCGTTCAAAGTACTCGGGGTTTGTCTTGAGCATACTCTTGGCGTGCGTGATAAAGTCGGTACCAAACGACGCCATGCTCATGTCAATCGTGGTCTGCGTGAGCGACATGCGCACGGCCTCGGCCGGGGACTTGGCCACACGGTGGAACGCGTACAAGTTGGCGATCTCGTTGTAGTCAGTGACCGTGAAGCCTTCAAACCCCAGGTCGTGGCGAAGCAAGTCGCGAAGAATCTTGGGGCTCGCGACTACCGGCTCGCCGTTGATCGAGATGTAGTTTTCCATGGCCGTCTGGACACCGGCCTTGACCGCCGCAATGAACGGCGGCGAAAACTTGTTGAGGAGCTCAAAGTCTGACATCGAGACGCCGTCACGGTCGTGGCCCGTGGGGGTCTTGGAGTAGCCGACAAAGTGCTTCATGCACGCCGCGACTTCGCCCTTGGCCTGGAGACCCTTGATCAACGCCGAGCCCATGACCGAGACCAGGTATGGGTCCTCGCCAAACGTCTCGAAGGTCCGCGCCCAGAGCTTGTTCTGCGAGATCTCGAGAATCGGGCCAAAGATCCAGGGCACACCGCCCGAGAGCGTGTCCTTGGCCGTGATCGCACCCATCTTGTTGACGAGCGTCGGGTTAAAGGACGCACCAGCATTGATCTGCTGACCGAAGAGCGTGGCGTTCTGCACGAGCACGGCGCCGTGCACCGAGTCGACACCGTAGATCACGGGGTGACCGCCGTTCTCGGCCATGGTGACTTCCTGGATACGTGTGAGAAGCGAGCGCCAGTCGCTGGTCGACCAGGCGTACTTGCCGTTGGCGGACCCAAAGATAAACGGACTGCTAAGGTACGAGCCGACCTTGAGCTTGGCGTACGACTTGAGCTTGGTCTCGTCGAGCGTGCCATTGGTCAAGAGCGAGCTGACGTCGATTTGTATCATCTGGCCGAGAATGTCGTCGACCGTAAACTTGGCGACGATCGCATCCGCCTTGGCGTCGAGCGAAGATGACTGCGCCGCGACAGCCGAGACCGACAGCGCTGCCACACACAGCGCTTTGACCCAGGACGTGAGCATGGTTGCGTAGAGCTTGGCGAGGTGAAGGGGCTTCTCGACACCGGAGCAAATCGGGGAATGACAGATCGGATCCAGATCGGATCGCGGCACTCGGGACGATTGGAATGGAGAGTGAGTTGGAACGATTGGCGTGCTAGTATGTACACCGAGGCAACCTTTGATTACACTTAAATACGGACAGTGTTCGACTCATCCTCTTGTATTGTAGGAACACGCATGCGCCCAGAAGACCTCGGCTTCTATAGCACAGCAATACAGCGCCCGTCCGACGTATCCCCGTCCTTCTCACTCTGAAAGGACGGCGGGGATGTGACGTTTCTTTTTCGTGGATACCCATCTCTCTACGTGCCGTAAACCTTTGCGCAGATGCGTGGGGCCCCCACGAGATCCCTTGAGATGTGTACTGACCGGTGTCCACTAAACCGACTGGATCTTCCAATCAGCAACAAATTCATGAGTTGTGGTGGTCGTGCAAAGAAAGAAACGGCAGCACTTGTGCAAACTTTTCTTCCCCGCCAAGATCGCCTACCCAAGTGGCCGAAGCAACGTACATATAGGTGTCCACTGATGGGCGCAAATCCAATTCTAAGCGTCCACAGGGTACTACACTGTACAAGAGAATAATGTCCAAAATGCCTAGTTTTAGAACTTCAGAATGCCTAATTCGCCGATTTACAAAAACCAAGTGTTTGGCTTCGGGATGCCGGAGAAGGACACTGGGCCTCGAGTTGAGTAGCGATTGTGGAGCGTGTCGCTGGTGAATGTGATCTCAGACGCTTTCGTTCAAACCTGAGAATGAACTCACAACAGATATGTCGTGGTGGAGCTGGCTTTGTTGGTTTTGATAGTTGTCACTCGCGTTTTGACGCCAAGAGAGTTCTCGAACGCATCAGTCTATTCGGAAACACGGAGGGTGAGGGGAAGGGATCAATCAACGGCGCATACTAGTACTTGTCATCCAAACACGGGGAGCTATTATAGCGCAGCTCTAAGACGCCAAGGTCCAGACTGGATCACTGGTGGCTGAGCCTTGTTTGCGTTGCTAAGATCATCACTTGTGAGTACCACCAAACTGCTCTTTTAGCGTTCTACTGTCGCTGAGGGAGTCTATCACTAGACTTGTCCGCGTCTATGAAGATGGTGATCTTGGCATTGGGCGGAGTCAGAGTCGAGGTGTTGGGCGAGGTCCGCGTGACCGACTCGAGTAGTCAGGTGGTGGGCTTGGCCTCTGGCCCGGGAGTCCATCGCTGCGTTGGTTGCTGATGTGCGGCTCTGATACCGGTGTAGTCGGCTTGATTAAGATTGATACTTATATATAATATATATATATATAATATATATATATATATATATATAAGTATCAATCTTAATCAAGCCGACTACACCGAGTATATATATATATATAAATATATACGAACTTGTAGCGATGAGAGAGCCGCACAGCGCGCTCCATCAGGTGACCCACACTGTTGCAAGTGCTATTCGAAATCAACATCGAGAACACTGTCTCCGTGTGCGTATCAAAGTCGAGCACCAGCTCAGGACATCGTCGCGTTTGCTCGCCGGCTCCGCTTAGGCATCTACAACTATAATATAAGGAGTCATCCACGTGATCATGAAGATCTCTGTTGCGGTGAGCAAAGAGTAGCAGACCGCGCCACGCGAGAGCCCGCTGGGCTCACTGAGTGTACAGCGACGACCTGTTCGCAACGTCGCACTCTAAGCAGCAACTAATACACTAAAGTGAATATTGAAAACGTTGCATGACACGCAGTTGGAAGCTACGCTTTGCATTATGTGTTGTGTCGCAAGAGCTGACAAACTTTGTCAGCTCGTCACAAAGTTCTTGCAAATCTCCATTGACCGCAAGCTCGCCCGGCCTCTAGCCGGGTAATGCGGCAGATAAACGACCAGCGCTGTCCTCAGCAGCTACGCAATGGAGGGGCAGGTCCAATCAGCTGAGTACTTTGCACTGCGCGCCTTCGCTGTCGCAAGCAAAAAGTTTGCATCTGCGAGTGTCTAGTTTTGACTTGGTGGTCTTTCAATACATTTTATGTTTGCGTGCCTAGTTGTAGTGGTAAACATCACTACTGTAATAGAACAGGGTTTTAGGCAAAAATGCCTAGTGTGCTGAGGCCTGGCTTGTATATACAGTATTACAGTATTATTGTACAGTGTACTAAGTTGATGACCGCCCGCCCATAGAAATTCTACAGGGAAAAAGGGATGCAATTCTAGTACAGTAGTGTAGAATTGCATCCCTTTTTCTGTGGAGGTTGCTGGATTTCTGATCGCGTTCACGGCTCAACTTCAACAGTACAGTCCAACAATCTGTGGGCCAATTTGGTGAGGGTTCGTTTCAACTTCAACTCTGGGCGGCCCAAGAGTTGAAGTTTAGCCGTAAACGTGGCAGCCACGCGACATCTGGATGACGCCTAGTGGGTGATTGGTGATGGCCTGAGATACAATCTATCACAGAGTCCTGCACCGGTAATATATCAAAGTACTGTAGTGTACATGGATACTGAACAGTGCAGTGTATTGCATGTACCGGTACGGGTATCAATACACTGTACAGTAGGGATATAATTCAACGCTGCGCAGAATCTCTGGTGTGCTGGCATAATGTACTGTGTTTCCGGTGTAATTGCAAATGGGTTCGCTTTGGGAAAGGCGCACCAGATCGCTTTAGAGGGGCCATAGAACTGGGTACCAGTAACATTTTCGTGTGCTGATATTAAGCGAACATTCGGTGCTGGCACAAGCCAAGGACTCCTTACTGATTGTATTAACTATGGATTCCATCCCCACTTGATGCGCAGCATACTCGCTCGCCCACAAAGACGATTGTTCGCCCCACCACTATTGGTGTCTCCAATATTGGAGTCTGGAGTCTCCGATGGTGGTGGGGCGAGCAATCGCCTTTGTGGGCGACCGAGTATGACGGTGCACCTCAGAATTCTAGAGCTTTCTTCTTTTCTCCGGGCGACACAAGCGCTCATTTTGAAATCGGACGTCTGGCCAAGGTACGCACGGAACAAGTTCCAAGCCCCTGCATCTCCATTCGTCGTCATGCTCACGTCGTGGGCCCAGTCTGTGTTATCGCTGGCGATGCTGGGGCTAGCAGCAGCCCGGCTTGCCCCGACGTCGTCCGTGGCGGCACTCTCCGTAGACCAGCGCACCGATGAGATCCTCGCGACCATGTCGGTCGACCACCTCGTGGGCCAGATGGCCCAGGTCGACATTGGCTCGCTGATGGTCAACGGCACGCTCAATGAAACGATGGTCACCGAGCTCGCCAAGTTCAAGCTCGGCTCGCTGCTCGGAAGTCCCTTCTCTTCACTGACTGCCGATGCCACGACTGGCTGGGGCGCGGCGCAGTGGCGCTCAGTTCTCACGCGCATCCAGGAGCTCACGATGAAGGAGAACGGCGGCCACCCGTTGCTCTTTGGAGTCGACTCGGTCCACGGCGCTGTGTACATACAGAAGGCAACGCTCTTTGGACAGCAGATCAACGCCGGTGCGTCCTTTAACCCCGATCTGGTCTACAAAATGGGCGAGATCACAGCCAAAGACACGGTCGCCGCGGGCGTGCCTTGGATCTTCTCACCCGTACTCGAGATCTCGCAAAACAAAATGTGGTCGCGAACCTATGAGACCTTCGGCGAGGACCCGTACGCCGTCTCGGTGCTTGGCGCTGCGCTCATCAAGGGCTTGCAGGCCAAACAGGACGCCGCGGCCTGCATGAAGCACTTTGTCGGCTACTCCAAGACCCCCACGGGTCACGACAAGGACCCTGTCTCCATGGGCGACTTTGAGCTGCTCAACAAGTTCATTCCTCCGTTCGTGAGCGCCGTGGCGGCTGGCGTGAAGACGGGCATGGAAAACTACATTTCGATCAATGGCGAGCCGGTCGTCGCTTGCTCCAAGATCCTGCGCGACTTGCTGCGCCACGATCTCGGGTTCGAAGGCTTCATGGTGACTGACTATTTCGAGATTTTCAGCTTGGTCACGTACCACCACGTCTCCAAGACGCCGCAGGACGCGGTGAGCGTGGTGCTCAAGCAAACCTCGATCGACATGAACATGAACTCGTACGGCACCGAGTTCATCGCGTACGCCAAGGCCGCGTTGGCGACCGACGCGTCGCTGTTTGACCGCATCAAGCAGTCGGCTCGCCGCATCATCAAGACCAAGGTCGAACTCGGTCTCTACGACACGGCCGTGCCCGGAAAGGACTACGTGGCGACCGTCGGGCAGTCGGAAGACCGCCAGGTCGCACTCGCGTTGGCACGTGAGTCGATCGTCTTGCTCCAGAACAAGGACAGTGTGCTACCACTCCCAACGAACGCCTCAGTGTTCCTCACGGGCCCCTCGGCCGACGACATTGGCAATCTCTGTGGCGGCTGGACTTTCGCGCCCGGTGACGACACGACGGGCAACAAGTTCTTTCCGAACGGCATCTCCATTAAGCAGGGCGTCGAGGCCATCGTGGCCAAGGACGCCTCGATCGAGTTCTTTCAGGGGCTCAAAGTCACGGGCGCGCACACAGCCGACGATCTCGCGAAGGCCAAGCAGCTTGCTGGTCAGGCCGAGTACACGATAGCTGTGATTGGCGAGGGGCCATTCAAGGAGAAGGATGGCGACATTGATGACCCGTACCTCCCACGTGGCCAGATTGAGTACGTGAAGCAGCTCGCGTCGACCGGCACCAAGGTCATTCTGGTCTATGTCGGAGGGCGGCCTCGTCTCCTGGACGGATTGCCGTCGAGCGTCCACGCTGTGATCAATGCCATGCTTCCGTGCGAGGCTGGTGGCCAAGCCATCGCCGAGATCATTTACGGTAAGGTGAACCCCAGCGGGCGTCTGCCGATCACGTACCCCAAGTACCCGTCGGGTGTCGACATTCAGTACAACCACCTCGGCTCGACTCAGTGCACGGCCGGTGGCTTTTTCACCAAGCACTGCGAGATGCAGTGGGATTTTGGCACGGGGCTGAGCTACACGACCTTCTTGTACTCGAACATGACGCTGTCCAAGACCAAGGTCACGGGCGAAGGCGACTCGGTCACGGTCAGTGTCACCGTGGCCAACAACGGCACGCGGAGTGGAAAGGAGACCGTCATGCTCTTTCTCACACAGCCGTTCCGTGCACTCTCAGTGCCCGAGGTCAAGGCGCTCAAGGCCTTCGACAAGATCGAGCTCGCGCCCAAGGAATCCAAGACCGTGTCGTTCACACTCACACACAACGACTGGGGCGTGTACAAGCCGCAGATCGGCAAGGGCTTTTTGAGGGTGGCCGAGCCGGGAGAGTTTGTTGTGGCGTTCAAGCCAGAGACCAACTGCGACGTGTACAACGCCACGGCCGTGGTCGACCTGTGCGCCAAGTTTAACCTCGTTTGATCCATGTAAACGCAGAAATCACGCGTGGAAGCTTAGCGTAGTATTCTACATTTGGTCACTGTATCTTCAGCTACTGTAGTGCATTCGTTTTTGGGAGATTAAACTTCAATTGGGCCTGGAACACGTATCCATATATGGATATGTATGGACACCGTACGCTGTACCGTACGTGATACCCCTCCATGGCACACTTATTAATGTACCAGTACTGCATGTACGCACAGTACAGTACAACTGGATTCCAGGGAGGGTGAGCAACTGGATTCCACGGAGAGATGCGTCTGTGAAGCAGATCAAAGCCAGGGGCCACGCTGATGGCCACCGTGGCTGCTAGCACTTCAGAAACACCGTTTGGATCCGGCGTGTGCAGTTTTTAGAATTGATATAATCAGCGTCAGCGCACGGCTGATGTTCACGCCGGTTGAAGTTTTTGTGAGGCAACAAACATTGTCTTGTGCATGGATGATCCACTCCAACAAGGAACTGGAAAAAAGAAGGGTACGAATATCTGAAGGTACTGTACCAATTCAGACCTTATTGCCCGTCATACATTTTTTAGTTTATAGAGGGCCTCGTTGAAGTATTTAATAATACATCAACTAGGCCCTATAAATTAGTTGATGGTTTTCCGTACGTTACGGCGTAAGTGGATTCTGTCTGGTTGGACCGCCTCGGATACCTGACGATGGGGGCAAAGGACAGGTCAAGTTGAAGCTGGCGAGATTTTTTTTATGCACACATGGTAGTTGCACAAGAAACGTACATGTAGGTGCACAAGAAACGGCGATACAGTCATCCTTCACTTTTTGAGATCCAATAGAATGGTGAGGAGCCACGGCGTGCGTGGTCCACGCATGAACAGGTAAAGGACCAACTCCAAGTTGATGGTGGTGGCGACTATATGTGAGGTCTGGTGGAGATTAGTAGGATTCGATCTCACAGGACAAGCGATGGGCGCTGGGCATACGCACGTGATTATTCGAGAGGGACTACAGGGACTACTGTAGATTGGATGGCCGCTAGCCACGCGTCTTGAACCGGAACAGCTATCGATGGACGTGCGACGACAATGGCAGAGTTGGGGGTGACGTATCTTTCACCCCATTCCTCAATCTGCCTCCAAACGGCGAAACCCAACCAAGCGTCCACGGAAACAAGCCGCCACATCCATCCCCCATGCTCCAGTCGTCGTGGGTCAAGGCACTGTGCACCGCGGCACTCGCGCTGTCGTCTGTGCACGCTGCGGCGTCCGACGTCGACGCCAAGGTGGACAAGATCATTGCCGGCTTCGGTGTCGACGACATTCTCGGGCAAATGGTCCAGCTCAACGTGCGAGCGATCCTCACTGCGGACGGTGAACTCGACGAAGCCAAGGTGCGCGCGTTTGCCAAGTTTAAGGTCGGCTCGTACCTTGGGCAGTCGTACTTGGGTGCCAAGAAAGACGGCAAGTACTTGGCCTCGGCCGACGAGTGGCGCAAGTTCTTGACGCGTGTGCAGGAAATCAACATGGAAGAGAACGGCGGCCACCCGATCATCTACGGCATTGACTCGGTCCATGGCGCCGTGTTTGTCGAGAACGCCACGTTCTTTGGCCACCAGCTCAATGCTGCGGCGTCGTTCAACCCGGACCTGGTCCACCAAATGGGCGTGATCACGGCGAAGGACACGGCCGCGAGCGGCATGTCCTGGACGTTTGGACCGATTCTCGAGGTCTCGCAGAACAAGCTCTGGGCACGCACCCACGAGACGTTTGGCGAGGACCCCTACTTGGTCTCGGTCATGGGCGCGGCCATGATCAAGGGTGTGCAGGCCAATAGCGAAGTCGCCGCATGCATGAAGCACTTTGTCGGCTACTCCAAGACCCCCACGGGCCATGACAAGGACGGTGTCTCCATGGGCGACTATGAGCTGCTCAACAAGTTTACTATGCCGTTCGTCGCGGCCGTCAAGGCTGGCGTCATGACTGCGATGGAAAACTACATTTCGATCAACGGCGAGCCGGTCGTGTCCAGTCCCAAGATCCTACGCGACCTGCTTCGCCACGACGTGGGCTTTGAAGGCTTCACGGTGACGGACTACAACGAGATCGCCAATCTCAATACGTTCCACCGCGTCGCCAAGTCCCCGGCCGAGGCCGTGCGCATGGCGCTCACGCAGACCACGATCGACATGAGTATGGCGTCGTTCAGTACCGACTTTATCACGTACGCCAAGAAGATGCTGGCGGCGAACCCGGAGTACTACGAGCGCCTCAAGGCGTCAGCGCGTCGCATCGTCAAGGCCAAGGTCGAGCTCGGCCTGTATGATGCCCCGTTGCCCGGAAAGAGTCACGTCCCGACGGTTGGCCAGTCCGAGGACCGCAAGGTCGCTGTGGAGCTGGCCCGTGAGTCGATCGTGCTTCTTCAGAACAAGGACAATGTGCTGCCTATTCCAGAGACGGCCTCAGTGTTCCTCACGGGCCACTCGGTCCACGACATTGGCAACCAGTGCGGCGGCTGGACGCTCACGCAGTCAGGGTACTCGGGCAACGTCATGTACCCGAACGGTGTGTCGATCAAGATGGGCATTGAGGCCATCGCCGGCTCTAACTCGTCGGTCTCGTACTTCAATGGACTCAACGTCACGGGCACGTACTCGGCGGCGGACCTCGCCAAGGCCAAAGAGATGGCGGCCAAGGCCCAGTACACGGTTGTCGCGATCGGCGAGGCGACGTACTTTGAGAAGAGCGGCGACATTGACGATGGTACTCTGCCGGCCGGTCAGATCGAGTACGTCAAGCAAATTGCGTCGACTGGCACCAAGGTCATTTTGGTTCTGCTGGAAGGTCGTCCGCGTCTGCTGAACGGTCTGCCTTCCATCGTTCATGCTGTCATTGACGGCATGCTTCCGTGCGAGGCCGGCGGCCAAGCCATAGCCGAGATCATTTATGGTAAGGTGAACCCCAGCGGCCGTCTGCCTATCACGTACCCCAAGGACCCAGCCAGCGTCGACATCCCGTACAACCACCTTGTCAGCACGCAGTGCGCAAACGGCTTCTGCGAGCACCAGTGGGACTTTGGTACCGGTCTTAGCTACACGACATTCAAGTACTCGGACCTGAAGCTGTCCAAGACAAAGGTCTCGGGTGCCACCGACAAGATTGACGTCAGTGTCACGGTCACGAACTCGGGCAAGATGAAAGGCAAAGAGACGGTCATGCTCTTCCTCACGCAGCCGTTCCGCTCGCTCTCGGTGCCCGAGGTGAAGCAGCTCAAGAAGTTTGAGAAGATCGAGTTGGCTCCGGGTGCTTCGGCCACGGTGACCTTCACGGTTGACTACAACGACTGGAGTGTGTTCAAGCCGCAGATCGGCCAGGGCTTTGCGCGTGTGGCCGAGGACGGTGACTACGTGATCGCCATCAAGCCCGAGACCAAGTGTGACCCGTATGGCGCTAGCCTTGGCAGCGACCTCTGTGCTCGGTTCACGCTCAAGGACAGCATCGTGCCGTTCAGCC
>JAADWA010000101.1:0-56104 GCA_023335935.1 Pythium phragmiticola
CCCCCCCCCCCCCCCCCCCCATCTCCCTCCACACGGCCATGGGCTGCGCTGCGTCCATCTCCGGAAGAAGCGGTAAAGCAGCGGATGTCGTGCCGGCGCCGCGGGTGGATGCTCCAAAAGGCAGTTCACAAGCACCAGCAAAGAGCCCGACTGTTCGGGCGCTGCCCGCCGGTGGCGAGGAGCATGCCCGCAAGCACACGCTCAAGCACACGCTCAAAGTCGACACCGAGCCGCTCAAACGACTGCAGACCATGATCTTCGAGATGGGGCGGCGAGGCAAGATCGAGCTCACGTCGGTCGTCGCTCGCGAAGGCTCGGGCCAGCTGCAGGGCACGCTGACGAACGAGCAGATCCCAAGTCTACGGCAGATACCTGGCCTCATCTTCAGCATGACCAATATCACGGAGCTCGTGATGCGCTGCAATCAGATTTTGCAAGTGCCCAAGGAAATCAACCAATTGCAGGCACTCGTGCTCTTGGATATCTCGGAGAACCAGCTCACGGAGCTGCCCGCCGAGGTCACAGAGCTCGCGAATCTGAGGTTCCTTGAGGTTGCCGAGAACCACTTGACGGCGCTGCCCGAGACCATGGGGCGACTCACAAGACTAGAGACGCTTCGGGCGAACCGCAACAAGCTGAGGGAGCTGCCCGACAGTCTGGGCAGCTGCCGCAAGCTGTCGGTGCTCAACGTGTACAACAACCTTATCACGACACTGGGCACCGGACTCGAAGAGCTGACTGAGCTGGAGGAACTCACAATCAGCAACAACGTTATCACGGCGATGCCCCGCATGGCCAACTGGCGCAAAGTCAAGTATCTGTACATACAAGTCAACAAACTCACGGCGCTGCCTGCGATAGACGGGCTCGTTGAGTTGGAGTTGCTACAGGCCCACCAGAACGCGCTGAAGGAACTGCCGTCGATGGAAAACTTGCCGCTGCTCAAGAAGATTGACGTCAACTGCAACCAGATCCGGTTCGTGCCTGACTCCATCGAGCGCATGCCGCAGATCGTCCACTTGAACTTCCGCAAGAACCGCGTGACGACGATTCCGGCGTTTCTCGGCGCTTGTCGCACACTGGAGATCTTGGATTTCGGCAACAACCCCGTCGAACCACCGATCCCACCGGGGCTCACCCATCTCAGCAATTTGAAGACGCTGCTGCTGGACGGCACGCTCGTCACCTCCCTCCCGATTGAGCTGCTGGGCCTCCGGAAGCTTATCCGCGCCCACGTTGGCAACTGTCTTCGCATGGACGACCACGAGACGGCCGAAGTCGTCACAGATCTGCGCCAACGATGTAAAGAGAATGGCGGTTGGCTCAAGATGGGGTAGCGACAAACAGGATCACCACCACCACGGATAGAGAGCGAATTCTGTACAATATTCGGTAGTAATTTTGAAGTGAGACGCGAAACGACACCCACGCAGGATCATGATCCGAGTTTCACTCGGTGTTAAGCGCCATTGGCCTCGAAGGAGAACTGTGTGCGTCAGACACCGCAGCAGGAGCCACCGCCAACGGTAGGCGACTCTTTCGGGCCCATATTCCTGACTTTTGACTCTGCTGCCGGGTGAGGACTCGCTGGCCTTGCGCGCTGGAGCCCTGGTTCTTCTTCAGTCGCCGATGCACTTGGCCCATAGCCAGCAGCACGAGCACGCTCCACCCAGCGTGCATTGTGTACACTGGCAGACGGTGTTTCTCTTGCTGCTCCCGCACAAACGTCGAGATCATGGCACAGACAGCCGACCACGAACTCATTGCGTAGATGAGCACTTTGCCGTACTTCAAGTGCCTACGCGCGAGCCGAGTGAGCGTTTGGCAGACTGTGGTCAGTTGTCGCATCAGATACGTACCACGTCGAACACACATCGTACTTGGTCACGAGAAACAAGAGCAAGAGATTACCGACAAGCGCGACGGCCAGGAAGAGTTGCTGCAGAGCCACACATCAGCATCGCTTTTAATCGAGCGATGTCGACAGAACACAAGAACAGACAGCGATACACGTACCACTTGGTTTACAAAGAACGTGAGCGCACCCATCATTGCGGCCTTAACGATCTGCGCACTCACATTGAGCATGGGCGAGGTCTGGACATCGAGATTCACTTCAGGGAAAAAGACTTGATAGCTGCCGTACGCGAGCACGGCAAGCGGCACAAAGAGGCTCATCCCAAAGAGCCCACGCAGCGCGTACGACGCGTGAACTTCGTTTGTCCAGCACGGGATGGCGCTATTGGACCACATCACGGTCCTGTTTGTCGTTGGATCTTCAAAGCACGCGGCCGTCTGGTAGAACTGCTTGCTGAGGAACATAAACAGCATGCCGCCGAGCAAGTTTGGCAGCAGGAACGTGAGCGAGTAGTTGAGGAACTGTATCGACTTGAACTTGTTCGAGGCCTTGAGACAGAAAAACCACACGACGAGGCACACTAGCGACAGTGACTGCTTGGATGCAAACACGTTCACTTCGAGCGAGCCCAGCCCAATGTCCTGGAGATCGATGGTTGTGAGTGCAGCGAGCTGCTTGGGCTTATACGACATTTTCCAGACCGAGAACGAGGTCGCGTTGAGCTGGATGCCGTCCCAGACCACGCTCGCGATCGCCATGTAATTGCGTAGCGAGTAGGGAAAGTCGGTCAAGTTGATGCGCTCGACGTGGCGCACTTCTCGAAACGCTGGAATCTTTTTCGTGACGCCACGGATGGAAACGTACGCGGCGACAATCCAACACGTTCCGTACAGGCAGGCGCCGTACGAAAGGTACCGGACATACGTCGGATCGAAACGTAACACAGACGGGAAAACCGCGTACACCAGCACAAACGGGCAGCCCAGTGCGATGGCCGTGAACCACAGGCTCGACCAGAAGCCGTTGAGACCAATGTTGCCGTTTTCGGCGGGCCAGACGCGGAAAATATCCGACACGAGCCGCTTCAACTCGAGCAGAATCACTAGGTGCTTGAGTTCTTGCTCGGAGAGAGCGATCAACTGTGGGCTCGTCTTCAGTGACGGAGCCGCCTGGAGACCGGCTGGAGATGCGTTGACGAGACCGTCAAATTCGTCGTCCGACGCCATTGAATGTGGCGCCACTTGATGTCTCCGCGCAAGCAACTGGGCGGTCGACGCGATCGCTTTCTCCGCGACTAGCTGAGGGTGCCCTCGTCGGTGGTGACCGGAGATGACGATGCGACGCTTGTAATCTTGAGGAATCCCGTTTGCGTCGCTTGCGAGTGATTGGTGGCTGAGAAGCCCACGTCCGTCGTGATCGCCCGCCGACTGGGACGTGTACAGCTCTTGAAAGGATCGCTCGGAATCACGGATGGCGTCGCGCGCAATGGAGACTCGCCATACTGTCACGATTAGTAGCACCCATACCCCTCCATGGACAAATGTAGCGACCTTCCCTTCACGATACAGCAGCGCAGGCAGTCGGCTTGCGTGCTGAAAGAGGCGCTGGAGACGCGCCGCTGCATCGAAAGGATCCATTGAATGGTACTTGAGCAGACGGCGAGCACGAATCGTCTCCAGTTGCTGAGCGTCCCTTATCTCAGAAGCACCAGCAAGTGCCTTTTGGACGATCGTCAGGCCACTGACTTGCCCCGAGAGACGAAACAGTTTACTCCAGAGCGTCTTCGCTCCGCGTGCAGATTTGCTCAATGGGAGCGCCAAGGAAGAGTGGCTGCCACTCGGCGTCATGACTGCATTCTCTTTTGAAGGAGATATGAAAGTCAACGTCCTCATGCTCGAGTCGGGGCCCTGCTTCAATTCTCCGTCGTGAACTGGCGCCGCTGTCCCTCCAGAAAGACTCTTTCGCATGCTGGATTTACGAAACAGCTTGGGCTCCAACATTGCAAGAGACGACGACAAACGGGTCGATGCGGCAGTGTTTGCTGGTGCGTCTGCCGTATCTGTCGCGCTTTTCTCACGCACTCGCTTTACGCTGGCCTGTACAAACTCCAGCACAGCGCCGTAGACTTGCAGTCTCTCGATGGGCTGCAGCAGGAAATGGTTGAGAGATGTGGGCGCGCTCATGCACTCCAAGGAGTGCCACTGCGGCGCGCGTGTCTGGCTCAAGCTCCACAGCGAAACGTGCGGGTAGATCATGCGCCACTCCGACTTGGACCCCACGGGCTGATGGAGATGCGATGCCGATAACACCTGCGCCATACGGCGAGTGGAATGGTTGGTATTCTGTGTCACCATGGCATGCAAGAGCCTCGCGGACGGAACGACAAGACCTCCACTGAGTTCTGCCTGTTGTAGTTCCACGTCGCCGCCCGGAGATACGACTTGTTTGCGGAGGTGCGCGTAACGCAGTTGCGATGCGACTTCTCGAAGCGTTCTCTTGGATGCGCAAGTGATCGGCGTCGGCCCACCAAAGAACGCGCTCGGGCGCTTGTCCTGTCTCGATTTCCTCTTTTGCGAAGGGCTCGAGGGAGAAACGGCGGAGAAATCGACTGCCGGTCGCTCCTGGTTTTGAAAATGCGCCGTAAAGAGCTGGAGGCCCTTTTCCAAAAACACTTGCCGTACGACGCTTAGCGCCTTGTCCACGTCGCGCCACACGCGCGTGTTCTTGGTCTCGAACGCACGGACCAGTGTCTGCCCGAACGCCGGCGCCATTTGCTCGAGCTGTGTGACCAGCGGCTCACACGCCGCGGAGGCAGTCGGTGCCACCAGCTTGTCTGGATGCGTCATGGCACGCAACACGCTGGTCACCTTGCTGAGCAGGTACGCCACGACCTCTGACGCCGACATGGCATCGAGTTGGCGGTCGTTCTCGAGCGACTCCAGTTGCCGCTGCGTCGTCGCTGTGACCAGCAGTTCCCGACGCTGACAAACGGCGTCGAAAAGCTTCGTGGCCAACGACACGCGCGCAATGAACCGCATGAATTGCCAAAGATACTTCGATCCGAGTGTCGAATAGGCGGGGAAGCTGTTGTCGTCATTCAGTTCGCCCGTTGAGTCGCCAACGCGACGGTCGCTCAACGTCATGGTCAGTGTACCGAGTGATTCAGATCGATAGGCTTGCACGCCGCGCGAGCTCTCGGGATAGAACTGGAAGTCAAAAGACTCGGTCTCCAAGGACCGCGCGAGGAGCGGAACCTTGGCATGGCTCACGAGCACGTCTCGATACCAAAACGGCAAATACACCCAGACTTCAACATTGACCGCGCGCGGCAATTCGCGAAACGACGTCTCGACGTGGTCCCGGCAGGGGCCTTGGACATCAAAGGTGCATGCGTACGTGCGAGTGGCACCTGGAGATTGATGGCGCCCAGCAGACTGCGCCTTTGTGAATCGGATGAGCTGCACAGTTTCATCCTGCCGCACGCGAAGGTAGGGTAGGAACCCCAGCACAGACCACAGCCAGGAGCGTAACTCGAGCGATCGGAACCGCAAGAAAATCGGACCGTTCTCGGATGGGCGGTTCCGTTGAAAAACCTGACTGCTGTGTCGTCGGCGAAGAGGCCGCGGCGCTGGGTCAGTGGGTTTGGTGACTTCGCGCTCGCGACCCAAACCCTGGCAGTCGACGTCACCAACGCTGTACACGCCCGTTTCGTGGTCCTCATCGGTGATAGGAAGCTGGAACAAGGCTTCGAAAGTTTGACCAAGCTGTTGAAGCTTGTGGCCGTAGAATAAGAGATCAATGTCACTGTGCTGCAGAGAGACTGCGACGAGGTTTAGCACGGTCTCGAGCTTCTGGAAGAACACGCGGGCTTCCGTCATCGCGGTGTCGTGTTCCGTGGGACTATCAGCCGGATTGTTTGCTCCAGGCTCGGAGAGGGTAGTGGCCTCCTCCGTCTCTAAAAGCGCTGCCACGAGGCCCTCGTCGACAACTTCGATCGCATAAAACGTCGCCTGCGTGAGCGCGATCGCGTGGCTGGAGTTCTCCATCGCCGCAATGAGCTCCAGGTCTTCATTCCAGCTCTCGAAGTTTTTGAATACGTCTCGATACCCCGTCATGGCGTACTCGTCAATCACGTCCACGACATCCTTCAGCGCGTCAACACAGCGCGCAAGCCGTCGCTGGTATCGACTTTCTGGATCGAGCGTACTGTCGGCTTCATCGTCGTCCCCCTGGAATGGGGTGCCCAGCAGCGCCGTCACGCCGGCCGTGAGCGCCGCGCCACTCACAGCGGTCAACCCTGCTGTCAGCTTTTCGACCGATGTCATCACCAACGCCATTGATGTTGGTCGCCGAGTGATTGTGCTGGAGGATTCTACTTCCTCGATGGCGGCCATCGTGACCATATTTTGGTGAGCCGCGTGGACGTCGTGACACGCATCCCTCAGACTCTCCATGTTGATGACCATGGTCTTGAGTCCATAGTCGTGCAAGACCTCGGGAATGCCCTTGTCAATGAGCCCCAATACGGCCGTGCGCAAGAGCGTGCTGTGGATGACACTGACGAGTACGCGGTGTTTCATGATAGCCTCGCTCTCTGTCTCTTGTATCAATGTAATCAACGCCATCATCACGTCTTCCTCACCAACGTCTATCCACTCGAGTGCGCGAGCCATTTGAGCAGGACAGGCCGCGAGAAATGCTCTAGTCTCTTCCAGCGTGAATAAGCAGAGAAAGCGACCGAGGACCTTGCAAGCAAGCTTCAGGTACGCCGAACGACCACACGAGTAGATGATGGAAGCCAGTACGAGACCGGCAACGGTGATGTGGTGTTCTGCGCCCGCGTGGACGAGGTAAAACGTGGACTGGAGGAAGGGCGCGCGCTCTGTCAACACAGCCGCCGCAATCGCAAACTGTAAGAACGCATCACTTATCGCGATGTTTGCCTTTGCCTCTTGCACGCCAGTGTGACTGCGTCGACCTTTCTCTCGATGAAGACGAGAGGTAGCCTCTCTGACAATCTTGCAGGTTGCTGACACCAGTAGCCGGAGACCGCCACTCGATAGAAACGCTAGCGTCTGGGTTTTCGACAGCGTACACACCACAAGCCCGTCGCAGATCCGCTTGAGAATGTGCGAGTGCATGTGGGGGAGAAGATGGGCCCACAGCTGGACCACACTCGGATTCAAGCACACGAAACGACCGCTCGGCAGGTGAGCGATTTGGAAGAAGAACTCGGAGACGTAGACGAGGCAGTTACCGCCGACGATGTTCTCGTTTCGTCCTCCGAGCGATCGGCCTTGACGTTTGTGATGGCGTCTGAGAACACGCCAACGCGTGTGTAAACTACAGGCCGATGAGAAGATGCGAAGAATCTGCCCCAGCACCTCATCGGACCCAGGCGAAATGCCCTTGCAGTACACACCGTACTTTTTGCTGCTGACACAAAGTGACCACGTTCGGTTGGGTGAGTTCGGCTGGGCGCGCGCTGTCATATCAGCCATGCTTCTTCTTCTTCCGTGATCTATCCGCTTAATCTCGTACCCGGGAGTCAGTGATTTGGTGGCCTCAGCTTCGTGGAACGAAAACAGTAAGTCGCAGAGCGCACACACCAGACGCTCTACGGCGACGCGAAGTCCATTTGGCCACGCTGGGTGGAGACTGTTCGCTGCCTCATGAGGAACCAAAGCGTTGGTGCGCATCACAACGACGGAAACAAGTCGCTCGGTCAACTCGAGCACGTCGCAAAAGACAGCGAAATCTTTGGAACACGCACGCATGGCCCCTGCTACAACATGAGCGATATTCTCGAGCACGGAGGAGTCACTGGAAACACACGGAGATGGCAACACGCATGCTGCCACTTGCCTTAGCATCGTATTGAACACACCGGAATACTTGAGAACTAGCGGATGGACGACTGAGCACTTCTCAGTCATCATTCGCAGTGTCGACGTGGCCACGCGCGCAAGCTGCTGAGTCTCTGCCTCTGGTTGGTTGTTCTCGCCACGCTGGAGAAGCACAGCGACGTGCTCTTTCGTCGCAAGCCGCATCATGATTTCACTCACATGCACGCTGAGCTCGACGACGTTGTGCAGCACTTGCCAGAAGAGAACCAGAATTGCAGTCGGCGTGTGCTCCGTGTTGAAGTGGAAAAGACTGGAGAGAACATTGTGGTGAGTGACCACCACAGCAGTCACTGATGGGTCACGCGTCACGTGGACCATGATCAACAAAAGCTCACGGGCATAGGTGTCGTCGGCGTGGTGATCTCGGGCGCCTGTTAAAGACTTTGGTAATCCCAGCAAATCGATCAACAAGTCAAATGGCTCGTTTGATGCCGACGGATCGCGCGTTCGGAAATGAGGGAGCGTGGAGGACACGACCGTGAGGCGGCGAAGCGTACGGAGCACGTGGCGTTGAATCTGTGCGAGATCGAGATGAGCATCGTTTCCTGGGTGTGCGGTGCTGAGTTGGGTGCGGTATTCACGGAGCCATCTCAAAGCGACAAGCAACGTTCTCGGCACGGCGTCAAGTTCATCGACGACTTCGGACCGCAAACACAACGTGCGCTTGGTCGAGGTCAAATGGAATAACAGTGATGACTGTAACGCGAGCGCTCGAATGAGAGAAACGCGATTGGCTTGCATCTCGGTGGCTTCAAGCTGGTGGAGCAACTCGCGGAAGCTTCGATAACAGGCTTGCAGCACTGAACACGCATCGGCTGTGAACAGATTTCGAAGGTGTTCCAGCCTACTCTCGGGGAGGTCTTTTGCCGCTTCCACCAGCGAAAGCAATGCCCCACCGGCGGCCAACACGCCTACAACTCGACCACTTGTCGTCGCCGTCTTGATCGCCTCGCCGAGACACTTGAGAGAAGCTGGCTTAATAAGAATTGCAGTCGGACGACAGCGGGAGACGTGCTTAAGGAACTTGCACTGCTGCAGCAACACCTGAGGGGATCGTGATGAGGAGACTGCCGATAACAGATTTTGCGGGTCATCCAGGAAGATCGCGTTAGGGTGGAGCTCGTCCATGACTAGCACCTCGTCGAGAGCTTCGTGGGCCTTGGTCAGCTGCACGAGGACCCCGTAAGCCGCCTCCAGGCGTCGGTCGTCGAGTTCACCCGTGTAAACTAGCTCTTTGCAAAGCTGGACTGCTCGTTTCGTGACTGCTATGTCAGTACGATGCATTATAAGTTCTGATCGGGTACTGGCTGCGAACCGATGGCATAATGGGCGGTTGCGGAGAATCTGCCAAAGCGTTTGGATCGCGAACACAGAGATAGAGGTATCACTCGACTGCAGTAGCCGACAAATGCTTGTCACGTCGACGTCATTCACCATCCGGGAGGCAAACAGACGAAACGCCTTTATCGATCTTGCTATGAGTCGAAGAGAAACAGCCACAAGAGCTCGTGGGAGTTTGTCCGAAATGCTGAGCAGACGCGCTACGTCTGCAATGACGTTCGTACACTCTGCGAATAGTCGACCGACTTCGTCTGAGTCTCCACTCAGCGTGAACGCGTCAATGACCCGCACCGAAATAAATGTGCACAGCATTAGCCGCGATTCTGCTGGGTATTCCAGAAGAGTGAGGGCGGGCATGCGCTCATCCGGAGAGAGACTGACATCCTGTAGTCCATGGGAGTGCCCACACATGAACAATTCCCATAGAGCCTCCGTCGGAGGAGCTGGGGCTGCCAGCTTGTTCGTTGCCAATGCGGAGAGAGCTTCCACTTGATCTCTCACAAGCAAGCCAATGGCGGTCACAAAAGTCGAATTTCTATCCGGATGAAGACTGCGACGAGACGCATTAGCAGCTTCTGCCGATTTAGAGGATAACTGGAGTTGACGCAGCAAGAACCAGCAGATAAGTGCCTAAGCAGGGAGAACAAAGGTATAATGAGTCAGCTTGCCAAGCATAATGGGTTACCTTTCCCCCAAGAAAGCGATCAGCTCGTACTCACCAATGTCGATAAATCTTCAGCTTGTGATCGGACACTTAAGGCGCGGAGAAACACCACTTCTAGTAGGCCTGGAGAAACGGACGGCATATCGTAGTCGCGGCTACCAAGAGTGGCGCGAGTAATCTCAGCCACCAAGCCAAGGAGATGAAAACAGCCATTGCAGTGTTTTCTCGACAAGGCGGTCCTAGCTGCTTCCACCACGCGCGGAAGTATTTCCGCGATTTTCGCACCGTGCGTTGCTAGCACGCTCACCTCTTGATCGCTTGTGTCAATGCACCTCACAACACTTGTCGCCAACCATGCGAGCTGCCACGCTGGTTCCACTGCAATTATCTCCAAGAGACTCGTAACACACACTGCTGGCAGCTGAGGTGGATTGCCTGCGTGCAATGCCCTCATGAACTGAGCAGCAGCCACCGCGATCTTGCCAAGAAGTTGCGTTTGCTGCGACGCGTGGCAGCGCTGAAGGCACAGTATAGTCGTCTCCAATAGAACCACCGCACATTGGCGGCATTCCAATTGACCAAACGGCGAGCGAACAAGTATGGCGTGGCAGAGCAGATTTCCAATGACGATGAGTTGACACTGCTTCCCAACATCCCGAAGAACAGCTGCATTCTCATTGTTGCTCGCCTCATTGATTTCTTCCGCAACCCGTCGCACAGATGCAATCAAATGAGTCGAGGCTGCATCGTCAACCGCAGTCTCGAGGACAAGACCAATGAGCTCAACAACAACTTGCTGAGAGACGTGTGACACGAAGCTTGGGTATAAGTCGAGTAGCACTTGCAGTGAAGTCGACGATATGCCTCTTTCGGACAGGAGCGTCGCGACATCAGCATTCACAGTGATCTGGGCGAGCGCCATCTGCGCGTGCAACGCTTGCAGCAATCGCACGTGGCAATGTGGCACAGGTTCAGTGAGGGGAGTGCGCTCAATCGAGGAGGTAAGGTCGATAAAGAGATCGATGAAGGCTCCTTTCGCGACGAGAGTTGGCTCGACTCGTTCGTTGCGCCGTTCGCCGTGAAGGCTGCGCGCTACCCACTTGACAATGCTCACACACTGATTAAGTGTGGCCGGTTGTCGAACGAGGGACACGAGACACTTGAATGTCGCGGTAAGCACGGCGCTTTGGTGCCCAGCTACCAGCTTTTTGCAGAAGCCGTGATGATACTTGAGGCTTGACTTGAACAGGCGACACGTCGACACCACAGCATTGGCTTCTATTAGACCAAGTGGCTCACTCGCACCCTGCCGAGAGGTCACCACCAATTCGAGCGCCCCCACAGTCGACAAGACTTCGTCGAAAAAGGAGCGACTGATTGACGATCGAATTGTCGCGAGTGCGCGGACGAGCCGACAGAGCAACGCCGAAGTGTGGTGGAGAAGCGACGTCACTTTCTGACGTCGATCAGAGGGAGATCTCGCGAGCGTACAAATCTCTTCTCTGCACCAATGCAGATTATCATGGAGTATCCGGAGCAGCACCTCTTGCGGTTGAATATAGCGCAGAATGAGTTCGGCGTTATCTGCACACATGAATCGAACGATTGCAGTCGCTTGGCTTTGCTCGACGAGATCCATGCTCTTCAAGGATATCGACCAGCCACGGTCCTGGGACCACGTCGAGTGGAGAAGCACTTGTGCCTCGCGTGTACGTGAGCCGTCCAATGTCCGCATTGCGATCAGCACAGTATTCAACACGAGACACCGCTGCGACGTCTCAAACGACTCTAGTTTAAGCAGCAAATGTTCGCACG
Organism: Pythium phragmiticola; assembly: GCA_023335935.1. NCBI lineage: Eukaryota > Oomycota > Peronosporomycetes > Pythiales > Pythiaceae > Pythium > Pythium phragmiticola. The sequence continues at coordinate 11,585 of JAADWA010000101.1, forward strand.
TGGTGATGAAACCTGGTCCGTCCGATCTCAAGATGGTGTTCATGGCGGATGAGTACCGCTCGTCGTCGTCCAGTTGACAGATTGCGGCCATGCAGCCGAAGATGAGAGTGTGCTCTTCTTCGCATCGTGGTGATGTTGTCTCTGCAACCTTGACCATCCACATCAGTATTGATCCGATGAAGCTCTTCAGCACGTGCGTATCTCCGATGCTCACGTTCGCTATGGAGAGTATTCTGGAAATCACCATGATCCCATCGTTTGCAGCCTGAAGTATAAGCTGCGACGAAGCGCTCGTCGATGGGATGTGGCGATCAACTAACGCGCTTAGCACTCGCTGAATGAAAATCTCGACCTCAGGGCTCGCCGTGCTCGACGAAAAGCAACCCAACGAGAAGGCATCAAGAAGCCAGCGGACAATCGACACCAGCGATCTTGTCATGTGGAGATCGTACTCGCGTTCGAGGGCAACTTGTAGAATGGCTTCCATCCATGCAGAGACGTCCGTTCGCATAGGTGCAATTTCCGGCGATGTGGCGTTGGGCAACAAACCGATGCACGAGCACACTTGGTCCAGTAATCTCACCTTCGACCAACGGGCGCCAGCGTCACTCAAGCTTGCAAACAATGGAGGCAGCACCACGTCAATTCCGTGAGTAGACACAAACTGCTGGGCACTAGCGTCTCTCTGAACAAGGTGCGCCAAGCAGTCGGCACCAATGCGATGAATCTGACTGGTGCAAGTCGACTGTCGTAGTCGATCTAAGAACCAGCTCACTATCTCTGCGGACTTGACGTTGGTCTCGTTTGATGACTGACGCTTCCAGAGCGCGCTGGTACCGCGCAAGAGTAACATACGTCGAACTAATTGACCAAAGGCTCGCCGCGTATAACTCATCTCGATCATCTCTCGAGCATTCGCATCGAAGAAGAGTTCCACGGATTGAAGCTCTTGCGCGAGCAACAAACGAAACGCCGTGTCGCCGAGAAGATCCCCAAACTGTAAACCAGCCAGAATAACTGGGTCACATTGCGAATATCGTCGTTGCGCTCCGTCCTTTGCATCCAGCAGCATGTTCACGCTCGATGCAACATCTTCGATGCCAGTGATCTGTTGATGCCGCGAGCTGAACAGAATTCGCAGCGAGGAGAGTAACCTCATCGTGTGTGCTCGAGGCCTGAATGGCATTGTCATTGCGATCCGAGCTTCTTCAGAGATGATGAAAATCCATCGCGCTTGGGCAATGGCTTGCATCATATCCTCGACCAGTGCTGGCTCGGGATTTTGCATCACGTAAGACCTTGAGCAGTTCAGAACACAGACCAGCTCAGCCATGCACGAGATGATGTCCGACCGAAACAGAGAGGCCGGTGTTGTAGTTTGCATTGTGGCGGAGGCGAGACGCGAGGTCCACGAAATGTGAGTCTCGTGCATTCGGACGAAAATCGCACGTCGGATTGCCATCGGTATCGCTGTCACCTTCAACGAGTAGGCCACCATATTGAGCACATGTACAACCTCGACGACAGTGCACTCGGGCAACGATATTGGAGTCACGAGAAGCTGCAGCAGTCGTTCGACATCAAACGGGGCCGACGACTGGAGTGACCACAGCGTTACACAAAAGGCTCGATCAATGGTCATCTTGCTCAGAGTAGCCAGGAGCACGAGTCGACTTTTGCCGTGGCCGTTCTCAATCAGTTTCACAAGCTCGTGTGCGAGCGCCGATTTCTCCACATCCGTGAGCGCACTCAACAAAGGAATCAGTTGATGTCTGACCCTACAGATCAAACGTAAGACCGACCAAATCGCAGACCACGGGGACGACCCAGCAATTGTGATGGATTGCTGCACGACTTGAAGGATAGCTTCCTTGCCCATTACACCAACCAACGCTTGCACACGACGTTTCGATTCTTGATCGTTCTCGGCCAAATCTACGAGGGGCGTGACCGAGCGCAGCCAGGCTTCAACGCACTCTCGATCGGTCGCAGATACTCGAAATGCTCGTCCAAGCACGACGATCCCGTCCACATGGCTACATCCCCTTCCAAGAGCGGCGATCTCCTGCTTCCAGCGAGCATTGCAAGGGGATTGAGTAGAAAGATGCGTGATGAGCCGGAATATCTCGAGACGCAATACACGTGGGACGGCTGATCGTTCGAGTAACGGCAAGATGAGCAGGACCACCCACAGACTGTGCAGCTCCGTGTCACTCGAGGTGGGCCGATCTCTCGAAATATACGAGCACACCAAGTGCAATAGCTCCGTCGCTTGGAGTTGAACGACTCCATCCGAGCCAAAGGCGCCACACGCCAAACTGACCAGATGTCCCACGTGAGAGCGTGATCGAGTAGTCCCGTCCTGTTCGCATCGTGGTCGTAACCAGCGATGCCAAGCTCCGCTTGCCCTAGAAATGGCGTCACTGGTCTTGAGTCGGAGCAACGGAGACTGCTCACTCACAACGAGGCAGACGACGTCGCTCACCGCTGAAGCAGTTTCAGCTGTATCGAAGCGATTACTCTTGCGCGCAACGAAAGCACTTCGGGTTCCGAGAAGGGCTCCTATTCCCAGCCGCATGGACTCGTTGAACACGGAATCTCCACTCGTACAGTTCACCACGTCAAAGCGCCATTGGACTGTGCCACTTGCAACTATGAGGAGTGGCATGTGTTCGGAACTTGAGCCCGCTAGTGGAATGGGGTCACCGGGCATGAAGCGCACTGGCGTAGCACCAGACGCCAACTCCAAAATCTCGAACGGAGTCATCCCAGAGCACATCGGTTGCCGCATGAGAAGGTCCGCGATTTTTACTTGATCTCGCCGCCTCTCGCCGGGTGCTTCGTCGCCAAGCGCGATCACCTCGCCGCGTAGTGGCACCAGTGGTCCGTCAAAGTAAGGCTGCTGGGTACTGCTCAACGCAAATGAGCAAAGCGTATTGGCAGCGACTGGAGCTGCAATGCAGACGCAATGAAGCAGCGAAAGTGCATCTTTCGCTGATCCTTGGTCTGGATCGTGGAGACGTTCAACCAGAAAAGGTACGGCGTTGTGCTTGACGAGCTCAGAGGCAACCTCCTGTGGCTGAGCGAGTGCAAACCTACGAATCAGCTGCAAGCATGAAGAACGCATCCGTGTCGACGCTGAAGCACGGTCTTCATACAGGTACTGAAGCAAAACGCGCCAAGACGATTCAAACACGGGATCCACTCTTGCGTCTGTCGTCTTCATCGAGGCCGTAGGTCGGTCAGCCGGTTGCCACTTGTTCATAATTTGAAGAATCCAACGAAGTAGCGTCGCTGAAGCTGACCCCGCCACAGCGGTCAAGCACCAGTAGGCATTCTCGCCGAGGGCAGCAACATCTTCTCCGAGATTCAACCAGCTCATCATCTCCAGAATCCGATCGATCCAGTGTGGGACAGATGTGAGCTGGATTGCGATCTCGCAGACCTGGTGGTCCACCCATTCGCGAACAAACGCAAGTGTCGAGCGGCAACTGTCGAGGCCAAAATCGCGGGTGCCCTTGTGGCCGAGTCTGGCAGTGAGAGCGTGGAGAACTGCAGCAGGTCTGGAATCGAGGCCGTGAACCGTAGTGGGCGTGGGGAACCAAAGAAGCTTCAATAGAGCATGCAAGTCGGCTACGTTGAGAAACGACGTCTCGAGCACGAGAAGAACCCGCGTCCAGGAGGTTTCGGAAACAACTTGCTCACCGCCGCACTTGAGTGCGTCCACTAGACGATGCACTAAGGCGAACAGCATCGAAATATCTTCCCGTGCAGTCGAGCACCGAAAATTGTGAGAGTCGGAGTTTGGCACATTCATCACCAGACTTGTGACGACATCAATGAGTTCGTTGCACAGTACGATTCCCGGAATACTGCCCGTGCTTCTTCCGATTTCGTCTGACCTCAACCCAGCTTCGAATTCTTGAACTGCGTCGGTGACAGTCGTGGGACTGGGGGATAGAATGAAATGGTCTCGCAAGCAGATTTGTGTAGTTGCCTCATCCGCAGGGTTGATCATCCCGACGTCGTGGTCAGAACAAGCTGGTTCAGAATCCACAGGAGTTGACAACGCCTCTGGCATGGAGAAAATGGAAAAGTCTTGTTGCACAAGAAATAGCGCGATGTCGGAGCGCAGCTGGATGATATCGTCGTCCGCGAGGCGAGACTCTGGACGAAACGCAGCGCCGAGCCGCCCGAAGAAAGACTTGTCTTGGTCATGTGACGACTCGGCCCACAACGACTTCTTGCCGAGCCGGATGATACGGTACACATATGCGTTGCAACAGCACAGCCGGTAGAGTCGTACCAACTTCTCAATGTGCTGCGGGTTTTCTTCCACAAAGACCGGAAAGGCATAATTCTGGACAAAAAAACGGCTCATGTGAAGCGTGTGCCGAACACGATGGAGTGACGCTAACAGCACGAGCGCGTTGAGCGCCGTTCGGAAAATGAGCTGATGAAGTTCACGCGATCTGAGACAAAAAAATGCACGCACAGTCAGGTGCTGCACACTCAATCCCGTTCGACCATTATAACGCATTAACTTACTGAGAAGTGTTGCGAACGCCAGCTCGAGCACTGAAGAACGTGTTGGATACCACACCGACCAGCAACTCCAACGGATCCTCGACCAAGTCGGTAGCAATGACACCGTGTGGACTTGATGGAGATAAGGCATCACCCGCAAGAACTAAAAGAGTCGCTGCATCTCTCGAATCCTCACCAAAATCTTGCAGCAGCCTAACTAGAATTGCGTTCGCATCCACGCTAGTGAGAAGTATCAAGCCATGGAAGGCACTCGGCATTTCGTCGCACCAATACTTGAAGTTGATCAGCACCAAAGCCATTTGTAGAACCGCGCGCGTGGATTTGTCTAGAGGGTACGGTCGTGGACGCTCCACGCCCAACAAGTCGGTGACAGTTGGCGTGACGCTGACTTTATGAAGCAGCCGGTGCTCGAGATGCTGAGCGCGAACGAACCGGTCGAAGAAAGCTTGCCACATCAGCAGTTCTCGAAAGAACTTTATTCCTTTCTGGCAGATCACCCATTCCTGCGCCGATCGCATGGGACCTTGAAACATCTCGATCATTTGGCCGAATAAGGCTGCTGTTGCCGAGTTACCGCTCTTCTCGAAGCTCGCGACCTTGTCCATGAATGCTAATTCACCCATTGTCGAAGCAATTGTCGACATCAAGTCAAGGCACTGTGCACAACAACAGTGAGAGAGCCGTATTCAGAATGGAGTCTGTGAAGGGCTTACATTGCTGAGCAAATCGAGCCGAAGATCGCCGGCTTGAATGAAGCGCAGAGATGCTACAAGTAGATTGCTCTCTTGATGCCGGGCGAGGTCAAAGATGAGACCAGTAGCTTCAATACTAGCGTGGCAAATTGCTGCCAAGTCCGACACGTACGTCATCATGGACTCCGAGTCGAAGAGCGCTTGAACGCAAAGCTGTGTTTGTCTCTTGGTCAAGTTCACACGCCCGCAGAAGGCTCGCAAGATCGTTGCGACCCCAAGAACTGCCTCGTCTCGACCTCGAATAGACAGCTTGCGTAGCGAAGCAGAATCGAGCCTCAATAGAAGTTCGATAAGCACATCGTAATACTCTTGGTGGATCTCAACTTTCTCGAAGAAAATGCTCCCACACAGCAAACACAAGACCTCAACTGGCCAGCGAACATGTGCCACCACTTCCAGCCGACTGAGGCGATCACTTGCAGCGTTCGATGTGACGGCACCTTCAGTGTCGAGTGAGAGTGGGGACCAATCTTCGATTTGTCGAATCATGGTGGCACTATCGCGATTGGTTGCGAAAGGACGCAAGATGTCCATAACCACTGGAACATCGCCCATGATAACTCGCAGAACGCGGGACTGGATCTGATCGTTTGCAGCGGCTTCAGAATAATCAAGACGTTGCCTTGGATGGGAACGATACATCTTCACAAGAAGTCCGAGAATCTATACCACGCAATGGTAATCAGCATGCCAAGGTAGATAGCGAAAGAAAAAGGAGCTTACCGCAATGCGCAGATTATCATCAGCCTCGACATCATGCATGAGTTCCACGAGTCGATGGATGATTGAGTTCGAGAGAGACTGCGCTTGGTGGCTTAAGAGCTGTAACTCCCATAGTGCCAATATCGCGCACCGCATACTCTTCATTGCTGCTCGTCCAGCCATACCTTCGCCTGTGTTACCAGCGTCTGAGAGTCCACAGATTACACCACCAAGCACGTCGACGATGACTGACACCTGGTCATCACTCATCGCGACTTTCGTCGACTTGGCAGACAGATCTTCAGCCGAGCCAGCCCTTTTGTTTCGTCTCTCGCCACGTGGGACGGTATTTGTCCCGCGAAACACTTGAGAAAGCGTCTTGAGAGCAAAGTCTGCACTCGCACCACCTCGCCTCACCTGATGGCCAAATGCTTTCACGTAGCATCTCAAACCAAGAGTCGTGATGGGATCTGAATATGTTCGGCAAGCAACCACAACGGAGAAGCTCCGGAATATCTGTGAAGAAGTCACCATACTAGTATTGGTGAGAAGCATACCGCACAACAAAAGTTTCAAACCGCTTTCTCACCTGGTCCAGAACTTGGCTGACAAGTTCATGCCGTGTGACAAGGCAGTCGAGTGTTCCGACGTTCGGGAGCAGGTTGAATCGTGCGTGTCGACGTGCCCAAAGCGACTTTGGCGGGTAAAACGCTGGGTTGCTCCGGCGTGCATAAGTGCTTTGGCTTGGAGCTGAAGAAGCACCGGCTGATTTGGGAGAAGCTGATAGAGCGAGGTGCAGTCTGACATACACCTCGTGAAGTTGCTCCAGGAACCGTCCCGAAAAGGATGTGACCGGAGAGTCGACAGAAACGGTCGCGACGAGCCCCACTGCATTCAGCAGTTCTGCGAGCGTTGACTGGTCGCTATCTGCATTTGCATTCACGATTGCATTTGGGAGTTGAACCACGACCTGTCGACGTATTTGCTGGTGTGTGCAAAGCATCCACATGATCCCATACGTGACTGACCGCGTCAACGTGTCGTTGCCACACGTGGTTCGGATGTTGGAGAAATCATCGAGCATTTTTAGCGCCAGGTCGGCCATGGTTGAGAGCGATGGCGAGTGCATGATTGCATTCTGGACTGCAAGTAATAGCTTGAGGTGAGTGTCCGGAGTATCGTCGCATATCCACTACGGAAAAAAAGAAGATGAGAACGTAAACCTCCGCGTCCCCTCCCCATCCTGCTCACCTCGTTCATCGACCTGGTAATAAGAGGCGTGATTCGTAGAATAACATCTGAGTTCTTGCTGTCGAAGCTGAGCACTGCCACCATAGATGCCACCGAGTCCCTTTCAACGATCTGTTGAAGAGCGCCAACTGTACTGGTCGGTTGTTGGGTTCTTGCATACGCGTCCAATACCTTGTTCAGTCTGCCGATTGCATACTGCACAGCATACTCAATCCACGAGCAGAATTGGGGCGTGTCGTGCTGCAGAACCACCGCATAATTTCTCCAGAGCAGCTTTGAAAAACGGGAACTTGCAAATTCGAACGCCTCAGATGAATGCCACGTGAGCTCGGCCAGGGAGCTCAGTGCCAGGCCTCTGACGGTTGGCGATTGATGAGAAGCAAGTGTCATAAGCGTGCCGTGGAGACAAAAGTCAGAGGCCAAGACCAGCGATAGCTCTGGGCTCTGGACGAACGCCTTGATACACCGTAAGATGACAACGACGTCTCGCGCAGTTACTTCAGAGCGATCGAAGACCGCTAAGTCGAGCCTGTGAATGAAGCCTAGTACGCTAGCGAGGAATGATGGATACCCACCGCATAATTCACACGAGCGACTCCGACGTGTGGCACGAAGAACGCATTTGCCCATAGATCGCGAGGTGTACAGCCACTTTAGTACGTTTCGCTGAATCTGCGCTGCTTTACGAAATCGGATCGCTGGGCTGATTGCGTAATGAGTTGAACCGTCACTCCCGATAGACATCCGCGATACAACTCGATTAAGCATCGAACCAACGACCTTTGCAGCTATCTTCCGTGCAGACAGCTGCACTTCTTCATTCGAAATCGGTCGTGTAGAAGTCGGGCAAGAACACACGGACGTGCTTTGGTGCTGGTTGGAGAGCTGGTGGTTGAATCTCCCAAGTCGTTCGATACACACCGCATCCTCGTCATCAGCCACAACCGGGACAATCTTCTGCAGCAAAGACTGGCGGCGTAGCGGGGCTTCTACAAGCCTGGATAATGCATGGAGAACCTGCCGTAGAAACTCTTCGACGCGAAGAAACTCAGCGAGAGACTGAAGTAGCCTGGCACTCGTCTCTGAATTTGTAACGTTCCATGCGACCTCCACCATGTGCTCCACGAACCGAATGTCGCTAACAATGCGTTGGAACTCGTGGTCATCCTTGCACATCCGCGCAATAACTCCGACGTGTTCAGCCGCAAGCATCGCCATTGAGAATGAGAGGTTTCTCTCTTTGAGCATGTCGACAAGTGTGGGGACGATTTCAGCGCTCATCCCCAAACGTGCGAGACCATACTTGGTGCGCACAACAGCAAAATAACGAGCGAGGAGGCCTTCGATCACACAAACAGCGTCCTCAACAGGTATTCCTTGCACTGCATGGTCGAGCTTCGACTTGGTGGCAGCATTGCTTGCATCAGGCGACAAAATCAGCCTCGAAGCCGTTCTCACGACACCGAGAATTCGCTCGAAAAAGTGTTGACGTCCGCCGTGCAGCACTTCACTTTCGTCCGAGTGAACAACGATCACGCGGCCATCATGGTCAATCTGGAGCATCATCTCATCAAGACTCACGAGTAGAGAGTACTGGAAAATCCGCACATCAGTCAAGATTTCTTCTGCAAAGAAGACCGACGTGACGATATGCTGCGCAGTGGAGCTCCATTCAGCTGGGAAAACATCTCGGCGCGATGCAAGACGCCACAGGATATCGTAGACGTCGGGTTCTGGCAAAAGTGCTGGATCTTGGTCATCTTGGAGCCGCTCAAAACGCTGGTTCATCAAGGTGCTAATCACAGCGGCTGAGCTCTCTTGGACAAATGTTTTAAGACTGGACAGAAAATCACAGCCATACTTGAGATCGAGTCGACAACGGATGATTAGATCCAACGCAGTGTGAGTCACTGCAGGTGCCAGAATCACCCGCTGATGTCTTCCTGCGTTTCGAAGGAGCCCTTCAAAAGCCATGTGCGCCTCGGAATTGCCCATCCGGAGGGTTTCTTGTAGGCTGACTAAAGGATCACGAGCGTGTTGACCACGAAGGGCCAGAAACCGAACCAGTGACACAGCACCGAATTCAGCCAGCCGCCGTTGAACGTCGTTGCTTTGTTGAACACGTTGAAGGAATGCTGGCATTGACCACCCTTGCTGTAACGCATAGTTTTCTTGAACGAAGCATCGAAGAGCCACCGTTCGTGAACTCTCTGGTCGAGAGTCAGAGCAACCAATAACCAGGCTATCGATATGCTGGTGTCCGAGAACACGCGCAAGGGCTGGAAACCCTTCAACCGACAACATCGGATGCCCACCGAAGCGATAATTGACTCCAAATGCTCTCTTGCTGGCTCTTGGTAACGAAAACGAGATATTCCCCGCACTCTGTGGTGTCTCCTTGAAGCCAAACCACGCCGCCAGTGCCCGGCGAACCAATGTAGATTCAAGGCTGTCGGTTGTGCCAATCTTCACATCTTCATACTCAATGTAAAGAAACTCGAAGGCGAGGTCGGCTTCTCCGACAATCATATAACGTTCATCGTGCAACTCGCACCACTTGGACTTCGGCTCGATATACCACCTGAGTCTCGATGGACGAGGACATGACGCAAGCATATCACAGTCTTTCGATGCTTTGTACCATCTCGCTGGGTCGGCCCCGTGAAATTGCAGGAGAAATCTGAGACGGTCCATCTCTTCGTCGTTGAGACCGATTTCAGTGGCCCATGCCATCGTTGATTGTACAATAGCTTCAGTCATCTTGGTCGACTTCATACTACTGATTTGCAGAGATCGCTCTTCTGACCGCATGAGCGCGGTCGAGATATCTCGTTGCAAAGCCTTCACGGCATCACCAGAGAGCAAATCGGTACGCTGTACGTATTTTCGGAGATCGAAGTCGACAATGTTCAGCACCGCAATGAGAGAGTCTCGCAGCACTGTAAACGAAAAGGTCGACTCCACGTCCGACGATATTGGGCTTGTGAGTTCCGCTTCTTCGGCGTACTTCATGAGCGAGGTGTGCGACGCAGAAGTCAAGGTGCTCCAGCTTAATTTCTTTTGCTGAAGCAGGTCGAAGATCTTCAAGCGCTTTTTGCTCGTGGGGACGTTCAAACCGAGGGATACGACAACCTTCTCTAGAGGCATACTGCCATGCTTATCACCAGCTCTGAGCACAGAGAGTGCGCGGAGCACACACTCCACACGGCGTGGAACTGCTGGTAGCGGCGTGAGTCGAAAGCCTTCGCACTGTGCCTTGCCTAGTGTAACGCGCAGCTCCGCGATCAACTCCACTGTCACTTTTTCGAAGTGAGTGGAAATCTGGCTCATCTTCGACTCCCATAATGCGACATTGAGTCCGGCCCAAAGCAAGTTGACGCTCTTCATCACAATTTCCGGGGTCGGTGGCTGGGAAGATGATCGGTAAATGTCTTTCACAATTGGTCGCAGTTCACTGGCGAACACAGGCAGGCTGACATTTGAGAAATCGCGCAGCATCAACTCAATGAAAATCATCTGCACGGCGAAGCAAGAAGGTGTATCGCAACTGGCAACCAGCGTAGGGATACCAAGGCAGCTTCGAACACTTGATATGTTCACGTCAACACTCGACTTGCGTCTAAGAAGAGCATGATCTTGCACTCTCCTGTCTGGGGATACGTCCAGGTCGGTCACGACCGAAGGTTCACTTGGGACTGCAGAAGTAATTGTTTCCGCAATGTTGCCAGTGTCAGTCGCGACCGGGTCTTGCTTGACAACACGGTTGGAACCGTGAGCTGTGCGCACATCGGATTGTCTTGCCTCGTCGATCTTGGTATCGATTGACACTGTGACACTCGTGGCAGTTTTCTGCTTCTCTAGTGCCCGATCACTTTCTTTTGGAGGAAGAACGTCCGCAGCTTGGTGTGGTTGGGACGGCGGCTGTACCCGTAATCGTCGGTTGGCGTGCAAGCGTAAATCTTCCACCTCATTTTGAACCACCGCCCACTTCCAATGGAGTTCCTTGAACTCAGTGCTGTCCTCTGAGAAGCTGGCCCACAGCTGCAATCGTCCAAGAAGCTTCTTAAGTATCTTCTTCCGACCACGCGACGTTGAAAGCAAGATTGATGCCATGCCTTCGGTCATGCCAACGTTTTCTGCGAGCAACTTGGACGAGACCTGAATAAGCAACTGCTCCGCCAACAGTCCATCGAGCTTGGCACCATTTTGAACCGAGAAAGCTGACAGTTCGAGGGTCACGCCATCGCTGCGGTTAATATAGATGTCAACCTTGGCGGCAACGTCTCCGAATTGAATCCTCGCAGCGCTGAACGACGGGAGTGACGCTGTCACCAGTGGAACCGAGTGTGATACGTCGTCACGAAAACTTCCTTGGCCTGTGTCTGCACCGCTGCTCGGAAACCCATGCTTGGAGATGGGTGGGGGTACCAGTACCGTAAGTGTGCCGTCATTGGCGAGGGCTTCTTCGATGGCAACCCCGCGTTCGTCAACCTCGACGCCAAGTTCGCGTTGGCGGTGGACCAGTTGGAAGACAAACCGCCGAGGAACCGTGGCGGTGCAAAATGTCGTGATGAGCTTACGTACATCGGCGAGCGACGCACCGTCGAGCACGTCGATTTGCTGCTGCCCGACCACGACCTCTTTCTGTACGTGCTTGTCCACTCGCTCGCTTCCACCGGTGTGTGATGCCTCCTCGTCGGCCTGGCCCTCGACTTGTTCGCGTTCGTTGTTGCCGTCTTCTTCGTCGCCGTCCCTTTGCTGCTCGCCCTCGTTCTCCATCGCGATCGCGCGCACCGTTCGCGTTTGCCATCTTGGTCGATTGTACTGCACGATCCGCTGGAGCTGCGCGTCGGTCGCGCGCGCGAGCCGATCAGTCGTCGCGGTTGCCCTGTCCGTCGCCGTCGCCATCACCGCAGACCACAACCCGCGATTCCTTTCCTTCCCCCCATTCCCGTGGGTTTCCCTTCGTGAGAAGAAGCGGAATGAAGGTCTTCGAAGCGACGCTTCCACGCCATGCTGGCCATTTTGTTGGATTTTGTTGGGCACGGACAAATTCTCAAAACAGGGTAAGTACACGGTCATGCGAAGTGAGCTAAGTCCAAACGATTTACCGTATTTTGTGATGGGAGACCACATGGATGCATCGGAAGAAATGGAAAAGGAAGAGACCGGCCAGAGTGGGTCGCTTTATTGGCACACCACTCACTCAGCTTTGGACGTTATGGTACGATGGTGCAGCCAGTTGCTGCTGGCGCTCCGTGATCTTCTGGATGAGCGCCTGGCACATAAACTGCTGGCGCGAGAGCTTGCGCACCTCTTTCAGGAACGCCACCAGCTCCATTTCGTCGTTGCTCAGTGCGCGGTCCATAAAGTAGAGCGCGTCTTCGATCGCTTGGTGCTCCGCGATAGCATCAAGTAGTCTACGAGGCAAGCGACACAGATGCACATAAGATACAGAAGAAGTCTGGTATCGCAAGTGAGCACGGCTACGTACTGCTTGGACAAGCCGTCGCCTTCTATCAGGATTGTGTCAGGGTCCACAGTGTCCTAATACAATAGCATTCTCAGTCGAGACAAGACATCCCACGGAACCGTTAGCAGTTCCACCCGCAGCCTCACCTTGGATTCGTTCTCATCCAGCCACGCCTGGACGTCTTTATCCTGTGATTCTATCACGTCCGCAGCGCGCACCAAATCGTCGCGAAGAAATTCGAGGGACTGAATCCCACGCTCCACGTTCTCTCTCGACTGCGTGAGCTGGAGTTGGTGCTCGAACTGAAGATCAATATCGTCTTCACACCATTCACATAGCCGTCAGTCGCAGTGGACACATGCAACCACGCAGGATCTTCAGAGACGCACCTCGGACTCGCTTGAATAGCTGCTCCATCTCTTGTTGCAGTTTCCCTGTGACTTCCATCTTCAAGGACGCTGCTCGATCTTCGTACCGCACGGCCGCTGCGGCAGCAGAAGAAGGCGAGGCTGAGTATGATGAAGGAGTGCCAAACAACGATTCGCTGGGCTGATCAGACGGCGTTCTTGGATTTTGGTAGCCACCGTACCCCTCGTACGGTTGGTGTGGCTTGGAGTAGGGCGACGGCGAAGCAGGAGAGTAACCCACATGGGGGTACGATGACGAAGATGCACTTGATGCAGGAGATGCAGATGAGCCATACGCAGCTGTCGGAAACTGAGGAGTAGTCTGGACAGGACGCCGAAACACAGGCGGAATGTTGCTGAAAATCGAGCACATGTGGGCGACAAGCTCGACCAGAGTGAAATCCTACTCCATGCCGCACATATCAATCAGCTCCCGAGTGTGCCACAGCCATAGCATGGTATCGTATAACCGTCTTCTTACCTGCCGCCATTCCGAAATGTAGGGGATTCTCACAAATCCTTCGCTCGTGACGTGCGGGTGCCCGGGCTTGACCATCATATCTGAAACAGAGTGCGTCAGCGAAAGAGCTAGACACAGGCTGCATAACGTGCCCAAGAAGACGCACCGGCCGTAGGGCGAACGAAGCACACGGGAGGCGCCATCGGATATGTTTCCACCATCCAGAACTCGACCGGGATGTTGTACTGGTTGTTTCGATAAAAGATCGGGATCGTGCCTTCGAGATTCAGCAGCGTGCTCGTGGTTCCATCATTGTGAGCTACAGCAGTCAAACCCAGGTTAGCATCCAAGCTAACTCCAATACGTGCGAAGCTCTTGCGTACCAAAGGTACCGCAATTGGGCTGTAGCGACGGGATCTGGCGCAACAAGTTGTATGCGTCCTGTCGAACCCGAGAGCTTTGCTGTGCCACCGCAGGCATTCACAACCACCGAATCAGACCATGAGCATGACGCCGCGACGCGTGGGGGTACAATCGACCGATGGGTGCCTACCAGATAGCACTGCAGCGACGAAAGGATCTGGTCCAGATTGCTCACATTGCTCGCGTACATGGCGTCGCTCACCACGCGGGCTGCTCGTGCTGGGTCACGAGGTGTGGAGAGAGGGAGGGAGAGTGCGAATCGCGGAGTGAGGCAGCTGCGACTCCTGCGACCGCTTGACCTGCGTGCCGCCGTCCGGAGAGAACGAGCGTGCGCGGCGCGTGGAATGTGTGCGGGCGAGCGGGACGTTTGTTCTTCGCTTCCTAGCGAGAAGGCCTCCCTCATTTCCAGTACAACTGCATACTACTGATATTGGGTAATAGCTCCTCCCACACTCTACTCTACCGTAGAGTGTCGGTCCATGTACCGGTCTTTTGGTACACTGGACCCATGATACTCTGTGTTCGGAAGATTTTGATGCTGGATTATCGATGGCAGTGACGCACGTATGACAGTGGCGACGTAGCCATCGGAGCGGACACGAACCCAGTGGCGATGGATGTGGATGTGGATGTGGATGTGGATGTGGCTGCCGCCGACTGCAGCATCGCGAGGCCGCCGTTTGACAGTCGCTGGCGGCGCTCCATGGACTCGACGGCCTTGCGCCGCAGGAACGGCGTGTCGCGCGGACTGCCCACCACGATCTCGACGGTCTCTTCGCGGGGCTGCTCCGGTCGGTGCGGTGTCGACGGCTGCGACTGCGGCTGGCGATGCGGTGGTTTCCCTGCGTGCCGCTTGCCCAACTCTGCGTAGAAGCGCAGCATCTCCAGTAGTAGCTGGTGGCGTAGCGCTGCCGAGAGGAAGTACGATCCGGGAGGAAGAAACGGCAGTACGGCGCGCAGCTCCGCGACGACGTCGTCCGCCAGCAGTGATCCTTCTTTAAGATTGAGCACATCGTCCAGCGAACCGCCCTTGCCGCGTTTCTTCTGGGAGCGATGCGAAGCGGCGTTGTCGTCACCAGGCGCATGGCGATCTCTCAGCAGCGCCAACGACGGCAGCACGTAGCCGTCCATGTTCGCGGGCGCGACGTGGCTGCCGCGCAAGCCCTTGAGGTCAAAGATGACAAAGTCGCGCTCGTCCACTTGGCAGGCCACGTGAATTATCGCCGGCCCACTAGCAGATGCTTTGGCTCCTGACGCCTCGCGGTTCGGACGCATGCTCTGAAGGAACGCAGCCCAGTCCGTACGGCTCTTTGGTTCAGACGTGACGGTCTCAGGGGCGCGGTCTCCGTCATTCTTGACGACCGCTCTGGGCTTTCGCGGCACGGCCTTTCTCGTGCGAACGTCTTCGTAGAGACGCTTGATGTCGTCCCTCGCCTGGTTATTACGGCTCTTGGAACTCGACATCGCAAACACTGCGGCGCGTAAAATCGACTTGAGCGGCACTGGCTCAGCGATGCAGTCGTCGTCGCTGCCATTTTCTGGATTCGAGCTTCTGTCCTCGTCAAGCGAATCCAGACTGCCACGCCCTTGCTGAGCGTCTCCGAACGCAGCGTCTCCCCCGTCATTGCTCTGCAGGGCACGATACAGCAGCTTGAGCGATTCCTTGGCCTGGCACACGCGCTCGCCGCGGCGCTCAAGCTCGCGTTTGAATTTCTCCTGGACAACAAGGATCAGATTCTCAATCTCGAGACGGTGGTGCTGCTGGATCTCGTGTTGACGCCGCTCGTACTGCTCAATGATGAGCTTCTTGTATTCGAGGAGCCCTGTCACGTACTGCTTCTTGAGGCGCGTGATCTGCTCCGTGTGGGCGAGCTGTAGTCGCCCGAGTTCCGACAGCGAGTCGCTGTCTCCATTGCTGGAGTCAGTGGTGCTGCTGCTACGACTCGGCGGCCGCTGGTCGAGCGGGATTTTCGCGGTCAGGCGCCGCGCCGTCGTGAAGTCGTCCTCGATGATGGGGGAGAACGAGACGCTCGTCGGGTCTTGCTCGTACATGGCAATGGTGTTGCTGATGCTCTCGTCCGACTGGCCTTCCATGGGCGACACGCGTTCCGAGAACACGGACGTTACCACATTGAGCACCGTCTCGTTGAGCTCTCGCTCGTCGCGCGCGGCCTCGTCGACGTTGCTGTCGTCACCATCGTCACCATCGCTATCCGCGTCACTGTCGGTCGACAGGTCGTCAGTCTCCAGTGTCTGGCTTCGGCTCCGCGTGGAGCCGTTGGCCGACGACGCGCGTCGCTTCTTTGATGGTGCGATACCACGCAGCGACAGAGTGAACGCGCGAGGCGGCGCTGCTGTGACTGGCCGTGCGTTCATGACCTCCTGTGCTTTGGCCTGCAGCTCCCGCACGATCCGCGCGAGCTCATTGTTGTCGTCCTCGAATTTGCTGCGCGAGTTCGTGAGCTCGTCGTATCGCTGCTGCAGGTCGCGGATCGTCGCTTCGTGCTGCCGCAGCTTGGTCTCCAGCTCTTGGCGTTCTTTTGCCCACAGTTTCGACGCCTGGGCATCCCCACCGGTCACCACCTTGGCTTTGCTCATCGCCGCGTCAGCCTTCTTATTGGCGGCGGCTGCCTCGGCGGCCGACTCGGACGCTGCTGTTGTTGCCTCCCGCAGTGACGCTTCAACACGCAGCCGTGCAGACTCGCTGTCTCGCAGTCGCTCCTTGGCTTTCTCGAGTTCCGCGTTCTTCGCCCGTAAAATGAACTCGTGCTTCATGACTTCCTCGCTCTCGGCGTGGACGCGCAGCTCGAGCTCCGTGATCCGCTGCTCGCTCTCGCCCAGCGTCTTGAGCGTGGCCTGGTACTTATCGCGCCACATGCCGAGCGTTTGCTGGGACGTCTCGTTCATCTTTTGGAGGTCGCTAAGGCGGAACACAAAGTCGTCTCGCGCAGCGCGGAGTTCGTCCTGCTTGCACGCACTCGCGATCTGCGCCTTGCGGAGCTCCTGGCTCTGCTCGTCCATGATCGCGGCCATTTCTTTGTGGGATCGCACGTGTTCCTGGAGCTGCGCGAGCACCATGGATTTCTCCTTGTGGAGCGCCTCGACCATGATCTTGAGTTCCCGTAGCTTCTGCAGTTGGGAGCCACCCTCCAACTCACTCGCGGCAGCGTCGGCGACCTCGCTCAGCTGGAGCTGCTGGACCATGAGGAGCGACTTCGTCAGTACGGCCTTCATCTGCGCGGCCTTTTGGGCCGCCTGCTCGAGCACGAGTGAGAAGCTGCGCTCGCTCTCGCCAATGGCCGACGACACGGACGAGTCGTCACCAAACTCGACCACCATCGACCGCTCCATGCGCGTGCTGGTCTTGGCAAGCGACGAGTGCGTTGCTAGGAGTACGTCACCCACGCGCCATCGCGTGGGTACATCGAGCCGCTTGCCACCGTCGTCGTCGTCATCATCGTCGCTCTGGTCGCCGCAGTCCATCGACTCGTCGTATCGACGCACGAGGTCGGCGACGCGCGACTGGATCGCGCGCACGTGTGGGTTCCCATGCGACCCGTCATTTGAAAGCAATGAGGCGGCGCCCGTCAGAGATGTGTCCTTGGCGGTCAGCGCCAGCGACATCGCCAGGCGAGACCCCGCCGACGGAGACCCATGGGCGTCGCCAGCAGCTCGTGTCACGGTGGGTCGACGTGGTGAGAACGTCGCTGCGGCCGCCGTTGGGTTGGCGTTGGCAGGCGTCGGCTTGGCTGGAGACCGCTCCGTGGCACCTCCGGTGCGACGAGGCGACCTGCGACTTGGGGACGACGACATCAAGATTGAGAGTACGTACTCTCAAGACGGAAAAGCATTCACACCTCTCATCTATGCGAGCCAAAAAAAGCGTCTATGATCATTCGCGGAACATTCACATCCGCTGCTCCTGCTGCCCTTCGCGTTTTGTCCCACTAAAAATACAAGAAGCTCGGAAATCCCTCCCTTTTACGCCACTTACGAGTTGTCGACAATGTTGAGCAGCGTCTTCTCGACGTCTTCAAAGCGCTCCGAGCCCGACCGGCCGCGCGTAAAGTACCCCTGGATCCGCATCTTTTCCGTCTCGCTCAGCGTCTCGAGACAGAACTTGAGATGCGACGGCGTCAGATCCTTCCGTGAGATCATGCCACGAACTTCGTTGTTGCGGTTGAGCACGACCTGGAATACGTAGAGGAAGAGAATGAGTGGATACGACATTACTGCAGGAGGAAGAGAGAAAGAAACATACCAAGTGGCGCAGACCCAGCGAGCGGAAAAGGCGGAATGCACGCGGCACGGGGGTCTGGTCTTGCACAGTGTGTGGTGTCGTGTTCATGTACGGCGTCAGATCCATCCACAGGTCGCGCTCGTCGTCGTCCAGCTTGATTTCCTGGATCGTCGGATACCGCGGATAGTTGCTCTCGAGATCCCTGTACGACAGCGCGTACTGGTCGTTGTACAGCAGCGTAGTGTCGCCTGCGGGTCGACGCGTAAACGGCAGCGGCTTCTCCACAAAGAAGTCCTTGCGCTGCAGCAGCACGCACAAGTGGCGACGATAGATGATCCCGGAAAACTTGTTGCGGCGCCGCAGCCGCTGGCGCGCGTCGCTCGCCGACTCGCCCTCACGGGGCTTGCCCGGAATGACGACGGGAAAGCCACCGTGGTTGCATTCGCGCAGTATGTCGTAGATCTCCCCGACCTTGGCGATCTGGTTCACCGTCACGGGCGGCGTGCTCATAATGTTCTCGACGCGTAGGAACCGCGCATAGAAAGGCGGGTCGAACTCGAGGAACGGCAAGTGCTTGAGGTGGATGTGGACGTCGTAGAGGCCTTCATTGAAAGAGTTGCCGACCCACCGCGCGGCCATGAGCGCGACCATGATGGGCAGACCCCACTCAATGACACCCGTACACTCGAGGATAATGACCGTGAGCGAAATGGTCATGCGCGCCATCCCGCCGAGCATGGACGCTGCGCCAATAAGCGCGAACATACCGTCCTGCGCGCCGACAGGGATATTGAGCCAGTGGATGGCCATGACGCAAATGCGACCAAACGCAGCTCCCGCCAAGAGCGACGGCACAAAGAGTCCCGACGGCACGGAAATGCCGTAGGTCCAGCACGCGAAAATGTAGAAGACCGAAAAGAAAATGAGCAGCGACATGGGCGAGAACGACGCGTCTCCTGTGAAGTGCAAGAGCTGCTTGATGGAGGTCGAGTATGTGACTGTGAAGAGCGACGCAAGGTCGTTGTAGTGGCCCTCGGGGCAGTAGAGCGTCACGAGCGACTCGCGGTAGGGACCGCCGAGTGCGCGGCACTCGCCAAAGTAGTACGGCAGCCAGAACGACGCCGCGGCCATGCACAGTGCAATGAACAGCGCCTCGACGAACTTAACCCAGCGGTTCGTGATGCGGCGCTGGCGCCACAGGGTCAAGTGCTTGTTGGCCTGGTTAAACGCCGCGCCGAAAAGCCCGCCCAGCATGCCCATAGTGATAAAGAGCAGCAGATCCAGAATCTCGTACGACTTGCCGCCAATGAACGGCCCAAATGAAAACGTGCCCGTTTGTGTGCCCAACGTCCCGAAGAACACGCGCTGCTCAAACGACGACGCGTTGCCTGTCTCGTTCGCGATGCTGTCCGTCTCCATGACCGAGATGAAGAAGTTGAACACAAAGGCCGAGACCATGGCGCAAAAGAACGTGCGCCACGTGAGGTTCTGGTGCCAAAACGACGCGCCTTCTTCCAGCGCAAAGAGCACACCGCCAATGGGCGCGCCAAACGCCGCGGCCACGCCGGCAGCGGCACCGCACGAGATAAAGTCGCGCTTCTCCTTGTCGTTGCGGAAGCCCTTGAACTTGGTCCAGCTCGTGTCAATACCAAAGCTCGAGGATTTGCCCTGTGACAGGCCCGCACCGATGACGGCGCCGCTGTGGATCATCGGACCTTCCTTGCCCACGGCGAGTCCGCCCGCGACTGAAAAGAGAATGCCAAAGGCCTTGCAGAACAGCGTCTTGAACCGCACGACACGGTGGATCTTAATGCCGTTGAGTGTGGCCTTGATCTCCGAGATGCCCGAGCCGCCGGCGACGGGACACAGGATCGCGACCATGTAGGCTGCAATGGAGACAAAGCCCACGCTCACGCCAGCGTAGATGGCAAAGCCCGCACCGAACGGGAGCTCGCCGTTCATCTCTCGTAGCACGTACTGCTCCATCGTGGACGTGCGGAAGCTCGAAAAGATCTTGGTGAACGTCTCGACAAAGCACGCGACGAGCGCCGTGCAGAGTCCGATACTAAACGTCATGACCCAGCGGCCAATGTTGAGCGCGCGGATCGTTTCTTCGGTCTGCTCGTGGTCGGCCTGCATGTTGACGCGGCTCTCGAAAAAGTCGTAGTCGTACGACTCGAGATGCTGCGCCTTGCGTTTCTTGTCGTCATCATGCTCGTCGTTGGCCGTGGGCTTTTGCAACGCACCTTTCTGCTGCTGAAGCTGCTGTCGCTTGGCGTGGAGCCAATCGAGAATACTCGTGCCCTGCTTTTGGCGGAGCGTCTCTTCGATTTCGAACCGCGCAAAGCGAGCGCCCGAGTACAGATCGTCCGGAAACGAGTGCGTGCGCTGGATGCCCACGGCCAAATCGCCTGTCTGGTAGTACTGCGGCGGCGGTGGCTGCGGTCGCAGCAGCGGCGTCGTCGCTGTGCTTGTGCTGATCCGCGGCTTGGTTAAGTCCACACTCGGGCGATGGTGGAGGTGGGCAGGAGACGACTCAACGACCTCTCCCTCCTCCTCCTCCTCCTGCTCCACCTCCTCGTCTTGTGCCTCTAGCTCCTCGTACGCGTTCTCGTTTGCTTGTTCCTTCTCGCCGCTGTCGTTCTCAACGTCGTCGTGCTCGACGTCCGCGATAGAGGCCTCGGGTTCCTCCACATCGCCGCCGCTGCTCGAGGCGCTCGTGCTGCTCATCGCGCGCGTGGCCTCGGGCAGTTCAATGTCGCCGGGGCCGCGGTCGTCGTCCATGTCGCTGGTCACGAGCGATATCCGCACGCGGCGGCCGCTGCCCGTGTTGCTGCTGGACGAAGGGCTGAGCTTGTCGCCCAGCAGCGCGTCCGTCTCGCTCGCGTCCATCCTGCAGGTGTGCTTGCGTCAAGGTGCGTGCGTTTCAAAGTGAGGAAATCGCTAGTGGTCGCTCCACGGGCATGCGCTTGGTGTCCGTCCGTCGGTCCAGTCACTTGGCGTCTGTGTCTGTGTCGCCTTCGCTGCCTGGAAACTGCGGCGGGAGAAGAAGACCGTCCGGCAGAGGCCAAACGCTGCTGACAGCACCAATTTCCACCAATCAGAGGTCGTGAAGAGATGCGATTGGCGGAAACTGGGGTGGTGAATAGGTTGAGGTGCCAGCCACCAAGCCTTGGACCAAGCAAGCATCATCATCTTCGGCAAAGACGGCGCGAACGCGAATCTCGGGCGTTGATTGGGTCCACCTGCTGCCACATGGCATGAAACAACATCCGACCTTCGAGAAAGATGGAACATTTGGGGCACCCTAAATTCCGAAACGGTTCGCGCGAACTTAGTGATGACAGGGAGATGACAGCGTAAGTAATCGTAACCTGAGAACTGAAACGTAACCTGAAGCCCCTGTCTGCCGTCGTCGCAAGTTTTGCAACCCATCGGGGTCGAACCTGATGGGCCCGCTTCTTTTTTTTCTTGGGGTGTGGTTCTCATGTGAGAGTTCTTCTTCACCTGACCCACTCCTGATGACGCTGGATTCCTTTCCTCCGGTCCACAGCCAAAGGGCCATTGTGAGATGAGGTGTCATCATGCACCACGTGGGGCGGTTCATTGAAGCGTGATGCTGGAAGACAACTGCAGTGGTGTCCAACCGGCAGACGGACGATTCTTTTGTTTGCAGAGAGCGCAACTCCCAAAGGGGCATGCATGGCTGTCCTCGCACGCCACTATGGAGAGAGTACAAACACATCGTGGTGGAATCGAAAGGCCATTTAAAACAAACGATAATTCTCAAACTGGCCATTTGCCAGACCCCGCGCACACAGATACTCGCACGCAAGTGAGACGCGGATGGCCAGACACGTCTCCAATAATCCGTCCACTGCCTGGTGCAGCTGGACTCGTTGCGCGCAAGATAAAATGGTCCGACACACAAACCCCAACGCCAGTTTATTTTGTTTTATTTTAGTTCCTCCTGGTCTGCTGCTCGGTGTGTAATTCACTGACGCCAGGCGCGCCGCGACTGAATTTCGCCCTTGGCCACCTGAGGGCGCTCTTTTTTTTCTTCCTTTTCTTTCCCTCCTTCCCTCTTTCGGCATATCGCTTGGTCCCTCTGGATATCATCTTTTGCAGGTGATTGAAATAGTCCCCCTGAGGAGCAATTCAGAAGATCGAATGTGCACGTCTCTGGCGTGCGCGCGCGGTCGCAAGGCACGGTGCAGTTGCTCACAGTGGCACAGCGAGGGCTGAGTACTGGGCTCCACCGTGTTCTGGAACTGGACAACCTCTGGCGCCAGCTTCCATTCTTGAAGATCGGCTGGCGTGGAGGTGGAATATTAGTTCTCAGAGGTATCTGCCGCGCCACTCCCTCCCCCCACCCACTGCTCGGCCCTTCTTTCTTCGCGAGAAGCTCTGCCCCTGCGGCCGGCCGCCTCCCCCCACACTTTTCGGACCGCCATTATCCAGCGACGGAGGTATCGCCGCTCTGCACTGCTCTACGCGCCGCGCCGTTCGCGCCGCGTGACCCGACGGAGACCTCTTCTGCAGTGCCTCCTCCTGAGCGGGCGTGCCGGCGGTTGGGCTCTCGTCGTGTTGCATAGAGAGACTGTAGTGACGCACTCATCTCCGTGTATCATTGAAGAAGAAAAAAACACTCCCTCCCCCACCCCACCCCACCTCACGCGCGTTGGGCTCGGTGCGTGGGACGTCAAACGACACGAGCCGCACGCGCATGACACTCAAGTGCTGGAC
Source organism: Pythium phragmiticola (assembly GCA_023335935.1). Lineage (NCBI taxonomy): Eukaryota > Oomycota > Peronosporomycetes > Pythiales > Pythiaceae > Pythium > Pythium phragmiticola. The sequence goes on from JAADWA010000101.1 coordinate 34,587, forward strand.
CTCGACGTCCGCCATCGGTCAGATCCCCGCGCCCCCAGTCTCGGCAGCAGCAGCCGACGCATCTGCCAGTGCCATGTCCAATGGGAATTCGACACACACCGTCATGTCTATCGTTTCAAACGGCGCACGCAGCTCGGGCTCGAGCAACCTGAGCGAGTTGCGCCGCCGTAGCGTCGGCTTCATTGACATTCCCGAGAACTCGGTCAGCGCCGCGAGCCCGCTCGTGACCACGCCGTCGCGCAACCCGAACGTGCACCGACCCAGCCGCATGCGGTCGCTTTCGTCCACGTGGGAATCTGCCGACTTTGACGAAGACGAGGACGAAGAGAAAGGGAGCGGCACGCTGCCCGACATGAACCGCCGCGATCTCATGTTTGCGTCGATCTCGAACAGCAGCAGCAACAGCAATACCAACAACAACCAGCACGACAGTGCCGCCAGCAACGGCAGCCACACGCCCGGGCGGCGACGTGGCCACCACTCGCGCAGCTCGCGCAGCCGGCGGCGACGCACCATGAGCGAGAGCAACGGCAGCGCGACGACCACGACCCGCCGCGTGCGGATCCTCACGCCCGTGTCCAATAAGGTGTGTTTTGGCGGCTGGGTCCGCGGCCAACCGGCCGAAGTGCAGTGGGAGGTTGTCGACAAGTCGGTCCAAAGCGTCCGCATCGACGTGTGCAATGTGGCGTGGTCCGTACCCACGACCATCGCCAATCGCGTGCCGAACGATGGCAGCTTCCAGTGGAAGCGCGTCTACTGGGGCATGCCCATCGCGGACGGCTACTATGTAAATATATACGACGTCACGGACGTGTCGCCCGAGCAGCTCCCGTCGCCTGACCAGCAGCAGTCACGCCCCCCGGACCAGCCATCCTCGTCGACGACGAACGGCACGGAGGCCCAAAAGCAGGACAGCAGCACCGCCGTGAAACCCGACAAGGTCGAGCTCGTGCTGCTGGCGCGCAGTGACTGCTTCTCTGTCGTGGGGTGAGAACGATACGCACAGCGATCGAGACGAGAAAAGATGCCTTGGGAGAGACCACAGCAACTACGCGATGGGTATTTATCAAAGAAAGACGCACTCACGTTCCAACGCTCACGCGCCCGCCGCCTCACAGAGACTTCTTTTCACGCACACACATACAGCACACGCATATACTACACAGCACAGCACAGCACAGCACAACGACACGCACAGTACAGATCAGATCCGACTTCCACGGGCAGTCCGCCGTGGCGTCGCTTTTGCCTGGGTCGTTTCGGTGGAGCGGACGAACGAGGAAAATGCAAATGGTCTGGTGGGGGCGAGCAAGAAGAGAATCAAGAGGCGGAGAAAGAGAGAGAGAGAGAGAGGAGAAGGGAGGACCACAGAGCGTGGGAAGAAGGGTGGGGCAGACGTCGTCAAAACTGCTAGTGCGTCAAGTGGAGTTTCGTAGTGGAGAGTGTACAGAGAAAGACGATGGTGAAGACGGGCGGGCTGCTGTCAAGAACAAACGACGTAGAGCGTCAGTAGGGAGAGAGGGGGGGGCAGTGTGTCATATCGCAGTGGTTGTCGCGACGAAGGAGAGAGAAGAGAGAGAGAGAGAAACATCAATGAACCGATTTGCTGAGACGTTGGCGAGTCCGCCGTATCATTTTCCTGAACAGGCGCACGGTCGATACAGTATCTAGAAACGCTCGAAAGATCCGGCCTGTCTTCCAATGCAGTCGCCAAATCCCCCATTGTGACTCTGCCATGAAGCACTCGACAGTACGGTCACCGTCGCCTGCCGATGGGGAGGTCAACCTTGAAGACGGAGACCTTGCGCCGATGTTGACGGTGCTGGACACGCGCCTGACAATGAAAATCCGGCGGCTCACGGCCTCGCATCGCCGCGCCGACTATGTGGAGGCGATCGCGACCCATGCGAGCGAGCTCACGCAAGTGCCGCTGTCGATCGCGTGCGACATTGACACGGCGCAGGCGTTCCGCGATGCGAGCCGCGAAGAGATCATGCTCAACGGCGTGTGCTTTGTGGGCGACCACCGCACCGAGGCCTTCGTGGCCGCGATCAAGCGGATCGTTTCGCGCCACGTGGACGACCCGGACAAGTACCTCGCCGTGACGGATCGCGTCATGCGTGGCTGTAGCCGCACACTGAGCGGCTCCGACTCGTACTTTGCTCTCCACGAACTGTTCGCCTGTCCAGAGATACTGGTGGGCATTACATGTCCATTCCTTGTTTTTGTCCTCATCGTCTTTCCTGACGATTCGCTCTTTCTAATTGCCCCGCTAGATCAAGCCACGGGACGCCAAGCCCATTCCGCTGGACGTCACGCTGGGTCTCGACTACTTGGATAGGCGCTTCAAGTGCCGCATCAAATCCACGAATCTCTTTGGGCTCTACCGCAACGAGGACATCGAGCGGCTCCTGACGGCCCCGACCTCGCGGCAATACCAGCAAGCCGAGGGGGATCTCGCGCCGTTTGTCGCCGTCGACACACTCGTGCTCGAGATCATGGACCTCACGACCGACAAGACGCAGCGCCACCTGTCGATCCGCACGCCGCCCACACCGCCGACAAAGCTCGAGCTAGAGATCGAAGAGCTGTTCTAGCCTCTCTTGCGCGTGGTGCGCGAGCTGCTTAAAGACGCGGGTCGCCTCATAGACGTCATCGCCTCGGTTCAGGCAGAGCTGGTAGGTCTCAAAGGGAGACACATGGACGTCAATGCATAGATCCACAGTGCCGCTGGTATCTGAATGCTCACACCTGTGGACGTTTTCCGCCGCTCTTGCTGGAGCTGCTTCCATGGCAGGTGCGCAGTGCAATCTCATCTCTCGGAGGGTTGAAGCAATGACCGTCTTTGATCCTGGACACTCCCGGCCTGCCAACGACTTGTCCCCGCGCCAGATCTCTTTCGTGGTATGTTGTGTCGCAAATGCCCGCACACTAAAAACGATCGATCTGAACGATGTTACTGTTCATTTAGTGGCCTTCGTGGTGGACGGCGAAACTCCAGAGTAGCCGTGCCACGCGTACGGAAATTCATTCCGCTGGTGGGCAGAGCGTATTGATCGGGCCGTTCGTGAAGAGTTTCCAGCCTGAAGAAGAAGAAGAAGAATCCTTCGGCTCAACATTGACCGAGAGCGTTCACAAGGGTCACAGTGGAACAAACAGAGCATGGTGACGTCGAACAGACGAGCAAAGGCCGATGTACTCTCTGCCTGGGAAGCAGCCGGCCCAAGCACAGCACCAGTGATGGTCTTCTCGACAGGCATCACAGCCTCGCCCAACAAAGTGTGGAGGCTATGCGACGTGAATAAGAGCAGGAAGAGTTGGCAGAGTGTACAACCACGCCGCGTGTCTCGTCTGTCAATGGCCCTCGTTGGCCACGAGCTGCAGGTTTCGTGATCGACGAGATGTCTCAGTCGTCAGAGACCAAACCCGAGGCGTTCGATGGTCATGTCGCCGTATGGCGATGTAATTGTGTCGCAGGATAACGATCGCCTCGTGCTCAAGAATGAAATGCGCGTGTCGCTCTCAAAACATGCGCGTCCCGCCCACTTGTACGAGAGGATAGCTGAGATGCGCCATGTATACAGTATGCGGCCGAAGCCAACGATGCTCGGGAAAAGGAAAGCTGCCTCGAGCCGGCACACACGTGGTTTCGAGAGGTCGTGGTGCCCTTCAAACGTGCTTACATCACAAGACGTGTTGCGAGCGCCTGCGAATTCGCGACGACACCAATGTGGACGACTTCCACGTCGCAAAATGGGCGGTGTCTTCAAACACGAAAGTCGCTTTGAGGATGCCGTGCTGCTTTCGCACTCCACGCGAGCGTCAGACATGCGATACGGAAGCGGCATTTGAAAGCGATTCATGAGACGTACGCTTACTTGCCCAACAGTAATTTGGCCGATGTGCGCACAATCGTCTGTATCCGGTACTGGAAGTGATGGAGTTAGTCACGTAGCCTGTCGTCCACGGCACCGAGCTCGGCGCTGTATTCCCCGACGAACCCGTCCAATATCTCACACACGATGGACGCACTGTAGCTCAAACCATCGGTCGCGTCGTGGAGCGATGCGCAGAAGACTTCGTGGTCGTCATTTGGATACAGTGGTGAGGGCAACCACGGGCAACTAGTGTGCAGTCCACTAGAGTGTCCGCAGAAGGGAGACTGCCAGCCCACACACAGACGAGAGTTCTGCAAACATTGCTGTGACGAGCGAGCGCAAGAGACACTGAGGTTCATCAGGATTGTGACATCAGGCTTCATGAACTGATACTGATATCGTATTTGAAAGTAATCGACACAAACTAATATCGTATCTCACAGGAAAAAGAAGATCGTCGTAGCAGTCAGCGATATCCTCCCCTTGCGGCAACGACCGCGCGTGCGTCCCCGTGGTGCGCTCATGCGACAGACCGCGTCGAGCGCCCCCGCTCCGTACAGCTAAAGTGTCCAGAGACGTGGCGCAAGTCGGCGTCGTCGAGTTGGCGACCCGGAGAAGCTACAGCGCCGCAATGGCATCGCGTGCCAGCATCGCGTCGCCCGAGGGGGAGGAAATGGCCACTCCAACATTCGTTTCTGTGGCCCCAGCTCCGGCCAGATCGTTCGCCACGGACGCTGCCATGAGAACGGCTTGACGGCCAACTTCGAAGACGCGCAAGAGGACGATGCCGGTGAGGGTGACGGCGTCGACGAAGCCGCCACAACGACCGCGTCATCATCGTCCAAGCTCGAGACGACGTCCCCTCCGTTGGCCAAACGTCAGTGGCCCGCAGGGCCGCGCACTGAGCGCGTGGTTTGAGTGATGCGCGAGACGTCGTCGGTTGCCACTGGCTGTGTGGGCCGCCCCGAGTCGGTCTTGAGTGGGGACACAACTGCGCTTCTCTGCGGCGCTCGGATGGGTGGCACGTCGGCTGGGCCCAGCAGACGCCGACAAGTTGACAAGACGCTCAAAGAGAGCCAGGCGTTCTCGACCCCAAGTCGTCGGCCGGAGGTCCTGCAAGTGTCGCTTTGGCTCGGACCCCCGACGGGTCCATGCTGCCGGACCACTAGGACGCGTTCAAGCGCGCGTCCAGCAGCTCATCGACGTCGCTGTGGATCCTCACGCCACCGGCCTCCGCCTGTGGACGCGGCGCGCGATGCGGACCAGTGTCTCACACCAGCGAAGCGCAGTCACCACAAGTATATCGCACAAAACCATGGTGCTCGTGGACGGACGGCTTCGAGTTTGATCTGTGCAGCTCGACATGAACGCAGCTTGCTGTTCTGTCGGTTCCAAGTTACCCATCGGCGAAAAGACGACGCCGTCGGCCATGGCCATGTAGTCCTAGTTGGCTTTCGCCTCTTCTTCTTCTTCCCGACGCGCCTTGCGGTTGTGATCGGCCTTCCACGCCGTGATCGGGCGCTCTTCGCCCGCGTCCGCTGGGATCATACGCTCGTCGCTCGCGTGCTCGTCCGGACTCCCCGCAGTCGCTTCACGCTTGACCTTCTTGCGCACCTTGATCCGCGAAGACGTCGCAGTACGCTTGCGTGTCGCTGCCGGTCGCTCCACCTCGGTGCCACCGTCGACTGGAGCACGCTGGGCGGCGGACGGAGCGACCTGGTCGCACTCTTGGCGAGCACGGCGCAGCTTGGCCTCGTACTAGTCGACCTCAGCCGCCTACCACCGTAAGGCATGTTGAGAAGAAGAAAAAGCGGCCAAAGCGACTGCTAGCACGCCGCCTGGTGGGCCGTTGGTAGAGACCGTCATCATTGAACCTATCTAGAAGCTCCTCCAGCATAAGACATACACAAGTAGCGTAGCCAAATCAGTCATTTTCCTCCTGCTTTAAAAGCAAACCGTCCCACTCAATAAACACAAAGCAGTTGCCGTGCGTTCTCATCCACTTGTCTCAAGCGTTTCTTTACGCCATGGAATCCTCTTCCTTTTCTGCATCCAACAGCACAGCAGTCCTCTTGACTTCGTGACTTTAGCTCCGCCTGGGGTTGAGCGGTGGCGGCGTTTTCCCATCTGCAGCAAGCGCCGCCTTCGTCGCGCGCGCTGCTTTGGCTCGATCCACTCGGCACACAGCGCATTGCTGTGGCGTGGGCCGATTCACACCAGAAACTGCGTGCAACCGATCCATTTCGTCGTCCATGTCGTGGACCAACGACCAGTCGGCCGTTGTGAACAGATCTAATTCGTGCTTCTTAAATACGGGTCGCATTCGCATCCAGTGCGATCTCTAGTAGCTGCTCGTTCTCGGTGTCGGCGCGAGACCGAGCGGACCGAGGCGTGTCGGGTTCGACGCCTCTGTTGCCAGCATGAGGTCAAAGTCAAAGAGCTCAAAGCTCTTGGGGGTTCACGCCATACGTTTTGCGCGATAACCTTGTAGTGCCTGCGTTTCGCGTCAAGAACGTTCGACGTAGAGCTGTCAGTACGGACGTAGAGGGGCAGTGTGTCATACCGTCGCAGCGGTTGTCGCGATGCAGGAGAGAGAAACATCAATGGACCGATTTGATGAGACGTTGGCGAGTTCACCGTATCATGTTCCTGAACAGGCGCATGGTCTATACCTACAGTAGGAACGTTCGAATAGATCCGGGCTGTCTCATTGTATCGTGGCGCTGCCATGAAGCACACGACAGTACGGTCACCGTCGCCAGCCGACGAGAGCGGTAGGGAGCTCAACCTTGAGGACCGAGACCTTGCGCCGATGTTGAAGGTGCTGGAAAGCTCGAGCTAGAGACCGAAGAGCTGTGCTAGCCTCTCTTGCGCGTGGCGCTCGAGCTGCTCTTGCTGGGCGCTGTCGAGGTTGTACGCGTGTGCAAAGACGCGGGTCGCCTCATAGACGTCATCGCCTCGGTTCAGGCAGAGCTGGTAGGTCTCAAAGGGAGACACATGGACGTCAATGCATAGATCCGCAGTGTCGCTGGTATTTGCGTGCTCGATCCCGTGGGCGTTATCCGCCGCTCTCGCTGGAGCTGCTTCCATGGCAGGTGTGTAGTGCAATCTCATCTCTCGGAGGGTTGAAGCAATGGCCGTCTTTGATCCTGGACACTCCCGGCCTGCCAACGACTTGTCCCTGCGCCGAATCTCTTTTGTGCTTTGCTGGGTCGCAAACGTGAACGGCACAACGATCGTGCGGCCGTCACGGTCTCTCGGAAACACGTACGCCGGTTCAAGGCGGCTCGCCTTTTCACGGGCATCGTTGGCTTTGGCCTCATACGCTTGGCGCATCTCGGCGATTCTCTCGTAAAAGTGGGCGGGCAGCGCATTGTTCGAGAGCGACTCGTGGAGGCGGTCCAGTCGCTCTTCGATTGTGAGGCCGTTGACATACGTGGGCGACACGCGCATTTCCTTCTTAAGCCGTTCTTCTTCTTCGTGGCGAGCACGAACGTACTGCGTTCGGTTGTTATTCTGCCGCACAAAAGCGTCCCCATATAGACGATCGAATGTCTCGGGCTCGGTCCCTGGTGATTGAGACGTCTCGTCGATCTCGCGAAATCTGTAACTGGTGGCCAACGACTCCTTGCTGGGGCCACTGACAGACGAGATCCGCGGCTTGAATGTACACTCTGCCAACTCGTCCTGCTCTTTTTCACGGCGCATGGCCTCCACTCTTTGTTGGGCAAGGCTATGGCGCATTTCGAGGATATCACCACAGACGCCTTGCTTGGGCTGGGCTACTTTCCCGTGGAGAGAGTAGATGACTCTGCCAGACCGACCTTTGCTCTTGTGCTGGAGGGCTCCATGCTCTGGTCGTTCCGCTGAGACCGCTCGTGAACGCTTGCGGGCAACGTAGTTGAGTCGGAAGATCTCGAGCAGTCGAGTCTTCGCGTTATGGCTTGAGTGGCGATGGGGCGAGTGGTAGTGGTGGTGTTGCACAATGACTGACTCCAGAACTTGTTTCAAGACAGCCATCGGGACGCACCGAGCTTCTCCGTCACCCACAGCGTGGGTAATCCACGCGTGCCAGAGCAGCGTCACGTGCGTGTCGCCCTCCCACGGTGTGTTGGCTTCCGGCACAAAACCGAAGTAGAGTAGCACACAGGAGAACTCGACAAAGGAGACACTCGGTGGAAACTTCAGTGATGGGTCAGGCGAGGGCACGCTGTCAGTATACGTGGAGCTTGGCTTGCGCCCGCATATCAACTCGACGTCTCGTTCGAGCCGCTCACGCACAATCGAGTCGGAGCGATAGCTCGACCGTCGACTCGGGGTCTTCGAAGAAGCCACCAAGGACTCGTCACGCACTTTCTGGAGCTTTTCGAGGCCTCGCCTGTATAGGGACTCGCAGGCACGGGCCTTTGCCACTTCCTTATCACGCAACTGGTGACGCTTGCGAGGTTTGGTCACAGTAGACGATGAATACGAGTTTTTGCCACCGTGAAGCTTCCGATCGGAGCGTCGATATAGGCGCTCAAGACGATCATTCATGGACTCTTCCCACAGTCCGTTGCGTTCTAGGATGGCTTGTGATCCTATCGCGACGAGCGAGCGACGTCGCTGAGACCGTTGTGCATCGTTCTCTTCTTGTTTGAGCTTTTCTGCTTGGCGTCGCCGATGACGATCTTCACGCTCGCTGATATCTCTCTGCATGCGTGTCGTAAATCGAGCTGTTGATGGTGTTCGCAAGCGCCCCAGTCCACGACGCCTACCGACATTTTTCAACGAGGATCAGCAAATCATAGCGCGTGATCCATACATAGGGCCACTCACCGAAAATATGCCTTATTGATCGTTGGTCGGAACGTCCATTCCTTCTTGTGAGCCGGCTCGCTTGTGTGCTGCACGCGAATGTTCTTGATGCGCCGGAAGGCGACGCTAGGCACGTGGATAAGTTTGGCTTTATTCGAGGATGAAGTTGCCTTTGACGAAACGCGTACTGACTGAAACTCTCGACGCACGGGCATCTTGTCGGGTGTGAAGACGCCCCAATTGGCCGCCCTCGTTTCAGTGGTTTCTCTCTTCTCGGCGCGTGCTGGACCTGGATTGTCCGACCTCCATGGTGTAGTGGTGGTGGTCTGGCTTTCTTCTCGGTTGCCGTTCAGCGTAGGTGAGATGGAAACCGCTTGCGTTGGGATTTCTTTATGCGGCCGAGTGTTTTGCTGTCGGGTAAAATCAGCGAGAAAGAGATCGAACTCACTGACCCCACGTTCATGTACATCCACCACCTACCAATGACCCAGCGTCCTCAGAGAACCGCCCCATTCCATTCACAAGCGGCCAACATCGACTCCACATACCGTCGCGGCAGTTCGGTTGTCTACCGCCTTATTAGAGGCGTGCGCAGCCTCCGCTTCTGAGTTTTCCACTGGCTTTGTCGGTGTGTCCTGGTCGCATTGGTTCGCAGCCAGCACAGTCGCAGACGAGGCCTTGCCACCGCTGTCGCCCATGAGCCCAAGGACATGCGCAATGTCGTCATCGCTGAGCTGCGCATCGCCATCATCCAGATCGCTAAAGTCCTCATCGCACACGACGTCCTCATAGACGTCGCCCATCTTTTGCGTGGCGTTTTCTTGTTCTCCGCTCAGGAGCTCACTTCAACATCAGTCCACGAATAGTCCCAGAATATAAACCAATCAAATACCATCCCTCGGAGGACACTAACTAAATAAGGGACTAAGTCCCTTATAGGAACCGCGGTCTGAACTCTACCGTTCGGGACACGCGAGTTGATCTGTCCACGTTCCGACTCGGAATCCGAGAGGGCGAGCGCGAATGAAGGACGACAAGAAGACCGCAGCGGAGCCCAACGCGAGGGGCATCACGAGCGTCGTGGACGTGGAAGAGGACGACGACTTCCGCGCGTCCGAGAGCTCCGGTTTGAGCCCACGGCGCTCTGCTCGCGCCAAGCAGAACCTTCTGACGAGCCCACACAGTGAGGACGGTGACGGCGATCGATTCGACACTGACGGCGACGACGACGACTCGGACGGGAAACCGCTCGGGCATAAGCGGCTTGAAAGCGACAGCGTAGACGATGAACGCTTCCGCGTGAACGGCATCGTGGTTGACCACGAAATTTCTGGGGGTGCGAAGCCCCACTGGGAGGACGTGTACCAAGTGCTCTTCCAGAGCAGCACCCCGAACGGCCAGCGCATGGCGCTCACGCTGCTTATCGCAGTCTCAGTGAGCGTGACGTGCGGTACGTCCCTTGTGCTTGCATGTGTGGCGAGTGCACTGGACTAACAATCGCATTGTACTCTGTAGCCGTGCTCGATAGCGTCAAGGCCATTCGGTGCGTGCTGGACACATGCGTGCCAAAATGTGCGTGAGCTTCTGACGACGATCGTTGTGTGTGTGGGAATGTAGGAACGAAGTCGGCGACTACCTACTGGTGCTGGAAGTGTTCTTCACGATCGTGTTCTCCATCGAGTACACACTGCGCATCCTGTGTCTCCGTAAGCCACGGGCGTTTGCATTTAGTCTGCTGGGCGTGGTCGATCTCTGCGCGCTCGTGCCGTCCTACTTGGGGCTCTTCATTCCGTCGGCGCGGCCGCTCATCCACCTGGCAGTACTGCGGGTCTTCCGCGTCATGCGCGTCTTCCGCATCCTGCGCCTTGCGCGCTTCGTGGACGCGAGCGCCGCACTCAACGACAGCATCCAGTCCAACAAGCGCCGCATCGCCGTCTTCCTCGTGGCGCTGTTCACGATGATTCTTGTCATTGGTTGCGCCATGTACCTCATTGAGGGGGATCACCACGGCTTCTCCAATATCCCCATCAGTCTCTACTGGACCGTCGTGACCATCACGACCGTGGGCTACGGCGACATTGCCCCACAGACTGTGCTGGGCCGCATGCTCGCGACACTCGTCATGTTTGCCGGTTACGGTCTCATCGCGTGTCCGCTCGTGCTCACGAACCAGGGCAGCGGCGGCAACGATGTGTTCTTGGAAGTCACGGAATGCCCGCGCTGCTTCCGCCGCAAGCACCAAGACGACGCCAACTTTTGTCGCGTGTGCGGCACAGCGCTCCACGAGCCCCGCGCCAAGACCGTCAAAGCCCAGCAGCGCCGTCTGCGCCTGGCAAAGCTGCGCACGCCCATGCACGCGAACCGCATGGAACCCATGTCGTCCACGACGTCGACCGCCAAATCCAACACGCGGTTGCTTAACATGGACGACACCGACCACAGCACCGACCGCCACAGCTTGACGGTGAATCTGTGAAGAGCGTCGAGGGTAGTAGATGGAGGTGAGCTCTATTTTGTACAGTAGAGTCGTAGATACCAGGAATCCCTGGTTTAGTTTGGTTGGCGTGGATATCGTCGCACACCGGCAGTCGCTTTCTAAATATGGGTTTTGACCACACGCGCCTGGTACCACGCGCTATCGTCGTCCGGACATGCCGCATCGATCGGCGCGTACCCCGCCGAGATGGAGCCCGTGTGGCGGTAGAATCTCCGGCGCGACGTCGACGAGCGAGTGGCAGCGGCTGCTGCGTAGCCAAACAGCAAGGCGGTCGGCTTCACGACACTGCTGGCTTCACTGTCGCGCCACCGCTGGAGCCCGAGCTCGAGCAGTTCGGCATCTTCCTCCGTCGCGGAAAGCATGGTTGTCTCGCGCCATCCGTAACGACTCCACTTGGGCAGGCGCTTCATCCATTCGTCCTTGGTCGCCTGGTCCACGGCCGCCAGCAAGAGCGTATCGGCGGGTGCGTAAGAGCAACTCGCGTCGGCGTTGAGTATCATTCGCATGGTCTTGACGCGGAAGCTGAACGGCATCAGCTCGACGACACTGTCATAATCTGCCTCATCGGCGCAGTCGACGACCTCGACACCATGGCCACTCAGCTGAACGACGCGCGGCGCCTCGTACACTTTGTCGTCCTGCTGCTGCGTCCTGTAGGCTGGATCGCTGTGGTCCTCATCGCTGTCGCTTGGCTCGTCTTCTGGCTGGGTCGACGCGTCCGACGCGCGGCGCTTGAGCTTGTCCACGAAAGACGACGACGCGCGCTTCATGGGCTTGGGCGCGAGCAGCGGTAGACTGGCGCTCGCACTGGCATCACAAGCATCCTGCTCCTCCTTCTCCTCTGCCGTCTTAGTCGAGCGGTGCTGCGCAGCCGCCGTGCAGATCAGCATGCCATTCACGATCTCCGCATACACCACTGTGGTGTTGTTCCGGACGAGGTACCCTGCGCACGCCATGTGGAACAAAAATGTACAGCAGAACTGTTCTCGCAGATGCAAAAGCGAATCTGTGCTCCAAGACGCCAGTTGATAACGATTCCGTGAAAATGGAAAGGATTCAGACGACGAAATGTGTGCGAAGCGATGATCAGCCAGTTGGTGGGGCCAGAAACAAGCCATCGACCGAAATTTTCCAAATCTTCTCGAGTCTCCCTCTCTGTGTTCTAGTATACTTGTCCTGTTGGAGCATCCACTGTTCTGGCGTTTATCAGAAGAAACTGGACCAAAAATGATTTGCGTGCCCATGATTTGAGCGAGTTGTGAGCGAGTCCCATTCCAACGTGGCCCTAAACGTACATTTTGCTCGCGCACCTCGCGGGACAACATGTAGTGACCAGACGCGTACGGGTACTCTACAGGCGTTTGGCCACACCGGCTGAACCACCATGCGTTTGAGTGCTCAGTCGTTACCGGAAGTCGCGGATCACAACTAAAGTCAGCACTGAAATGCTTGCTGGCCACAAGTCGAGTCTGCATGTCCCAACGTCACTACTCTCCAGTCCAATCCCCACGGCCCAGACCCACTTTTGTTTTTTGCAAACAAGCAAACAAGCAATCTGAATATGGAGGTTAGAGGTTCGTGACCCGTCCCTTGTCCATCGTGCGATCGAAGCGGCCCTGCAGAACGGACAAAGTGCGATGAGTCGCCATGACCCGCCCGTCGAGCAGGGCGAGAACCAGCTTGTGAAATATAACCCACTTCGGTGTGAAAAATTACGAGAAATGCAGTTGTCACAAAAAATGTATTTGTGACACAGTGATGGGTGCAACAAAAAGTTGCAAATAACGCTGACGTTGAAGTTGTTTTGCGCCTTGCGAGGTTTCACTCATGGCACGCCTCGTTCCTTCTCCCCCAGACGAGCCACGGGCGAGAGGAGATGGGCAGGCAGACGACATTTGGTGTTAATGCTAATTTTAGTATGTTGCAAAAATGGGCCTCGGACCGTTCATCCCTCCCATCGATCCTCAAAGGTCGGGCTGAGGCCCAAGAGTGGAGGTGTTTTCGTTCGTTGCCTCCCACTCAGAGAGAGAGAGAGAAGGCGCGCGCAGAAACGGAAACGGGCGGCCACACGCGAAGACGCACGGAAACAAACCGACCGAAAAACGCGGCAGACGCCCAGCGCGGGAGAATCGTCACGCGGACGGACGCCTCACGTCCACGACCCCACGCACACGACAACCAGACCGAGTGAGCTTCTCACCCACCCACCAACGTGACCATGCATTCATTTGCCTCGGCCCGGAGTGGTGCCAGCAGCGGAAGCTCAGGCGGCGAACGAGGAGGAGGCGGCGGTGCGACCGCCGTCATGGAACACGTCGTGCCGGCGCTCGCCTGTCCGTTCGTGGTGCGCACCTACCGCGGCTACGACGAAGACGCGCTCGACGATGTCGACAACGGTGTCTTTCGCTCGACGCCTGCCGCACACGCTGTCTTCGCATCGCCGACGTTGTCGAATCACTCGATGGAATTCGTCCCTGGGTACTCCGTGTCAGCGCGAGATGACATGTCGCCAACGCAGCTTGTTCGCGACGTCCAGTTCTCATCGCTTGCGACGGTATTCCCACTCTCACGCCACGGCACGAACAACCTTCTTCACGCTTCGATCAAGGCAGAAGACCCCCCAGTCTTTCAGAACCACACGGCCTCAACGACCATGGGCTCAGACTCGGGCTACCGCTCCCAGCTCATGAGCACCGCTGACCGAGCGACACCACCTCTGACGTCGATCGCTGAAATGACGCAGCTCGATGAGCAGACCATCTTGAACCGCTCGGTGACAATCAAGAAAGAAACTGGCGCCGACGACGACAGGCTTAGTCCTTTTGGTGCCTTCTCTGCCCAGGAGACACAACCATACCAGTACAATGCTACCAAGAGTGAGCTAGACGAGATGGAGGTACGAGGGCGAGGACTAAGCCCGCCGCATCTTAGGATGGGCTAAGATGCCATCATCTTATTCAGCTGGACTGATTTTCTTGTTGTTACCTTGTAGCAAATCAAGTGGAACGTGCAGCAGCAGCTATTTCAACGATACTTTGAGTTGAAGCAGAAGGAAGTCCACTGGGGATCCCTTGAAGTCCGCGCCGAGTGAGTTTTCCACTGTATATGATTTGGTAGCATCTCGTAGCGACTAACGGATACTGTCTGTGCCATGTCTTCGACAGCAATCGGATCTTTTTTCTTCCTGGCAAGCGACGGCAGGCAATCTTGGAGGAGAAGAGATTCCACGACACAAGATTCAAGAGGGTAAGAGGGGCTTTGCCCGCAACCAAGCTGATAACGAGACTGATACTCACAACATTATGGTAGGCCATTGCTGAAGGTGATTCCACTTTGCTTGAGGACCGCCAAGTCCACATGGCTCAGCTGCTGCGAGACTTCATGGTTCGTCGCGCTGGCTTGAAAGAAATGTCTCTAGCAGAGATTTGAACTCTTACCGCCTCTTGATAATTAGCGAGAAGAAACCAAGCACAAGCAAGAAATGATGCTCGCTCACCTGGAGAAGAGTACGTGAACAGAACGGACTGACAGCGCTCTCGTTTGATCACCAGAAACCAGACTCATGTCTTTGATGTATTTCCCTTTAGATTCCCAATTCAGCAAGTTCCCCGTGCTGTGCAATCGATTTGTGCTCACGAGATTGCTCGGCAAAGGTGGAAACGGTGAAGTCTGGGACGTGGTGGACTTCGCCGACCAGAAGACACGATGGGCACTGAAGTTGTCAGTCTCGCATAAGCATGCTCGGCGAGAACACTTCACGCACAGTGTAAGTTCGATGAAATAGCTCCATAATATGTTGACTAACGCAAACTCACGTAACAACGCTGCGATGATCCAGCGCCTCCGGCACCCACATATCGCACGCGTTGGTGAGTCAGCCCACACCATCGAGTACCGTCAGCAGATCTACACTGGCTTCACAGTCGAGAGCGTCGATTCCGATCTTCAGCAACTTATTGAGATGCACGAGAACTTCGATGAGTTTAGCTCTTTGAACGTTCTGTATCAGCTTTTGTCGGCACTCACGTATCTTCACGACGAGGTTCGTTTTAAAATTCGCGTCGTTTGGTTGGCGCCTAAACTCACCATTCGTGTTGCTCATGAGTAGATGAAGATCGCCCACTACGACTTGAAGCCTACCAATATTCTGGTCGGGCATGATCAGTGCGTCAAGCTCACTGACTTCGACCTCGCTCGCAATGTACATGAGCCGATCTCCTCTTCAGTCGTCGGTACCCTCCGATACCTTCCGCCAGAGTGCTTCCGTCCCAACTTTGGAGACTGCCAGGGCATGGCCGAGAAGGCTGACATCTGGATGGTTGGTGTTGTGTACTGCGTCATGCTTTGGGGGAAGCACCCGATCATTTCTGACAAGGCGTCCCACGAAGAGGCAAGGTCAACGTTGGCACGATACAACGGCACTCTCAGCTACCAGCGACCGGTGACCGATCTTTCTCGGTGGATAATCCAAGGATGCATGCATCCGGATCCCCGATGCCGACCTACAGCATTCCAGCTCTTGCAGGCGCTTGAGACTGCCTCTCAAGCACACCACAGCAGCTGAAACTGCCGACGCTCGACCGGCCACGAGATTGGATCGTGAGCTGCCCGGTCTGTACAAAATATCGTCACTTTTCATGCGATTTTGTGGCGCCAGAACTAGCAGTAGGAAGATCGATAGGGAACAGTAGGAGTAGCGAAATGTAGAGTAGGATTAAATAGCAAAGGAAGACACGTACACGCCACAGCCATACTTACCTCTCGTCGACATCTGTCCACCTTTTTAGGTCGTCCTGTCGATTTCCTTTCGATCGTCGACGTTGGTCCTCCTTGCTCGGTCTATCTGTTTCTGACGATTCAGCGCACAGAAATGGCGGAAACGACTGAACTTGTTCGGTTCGTCTTTTGCAAACGAGCGTCGGACTCCGTGGGCGTCATCAAAAGCGATTCCGGTGGCGTGGAGGAAAAGGCCAGCACCGCGCACGACGTCGGGGAGTGGGGTGAACCCGGCGGAAGCCGTCTCACGACTGGAATGATGGAGATCGTCTCCAACAATTGGGTGCCCGAGACTCGCCATGTGGAGGCGAAGTTGGTGCCATCGCCCTGTGAGCGGCCACAGATCCACTGTCGTGAGCCATTCATATCGCGCACTACAACACAAGAATATGTAAGTGAATAAGGTACTTTGAATCAACGCAAGTGGTACAGGGTGAGCAGCTTGTTGTTCCTTACCTGGGGGTAACCGATCGCACAACCAGCGCCGTACACGAACGCTTGCCTTGAAGAGGGGCGTCGAAGAAGAATATTGGAGCTATCTCCATCACCCCTGAGTCAGACACAGCGGGGAGACGGGTGGAGCTGATTGCAAACTCTTCTGGAGGGGAAGCAGCTAACTCTGGCGTGGTCGAAGGATCGAGCCTCCCGACAAGAATCGCTCGGTACTGTTTGACGACTTGGTGCGCTTCAAATTGACCAGCAAGAGACACTTCGGCTGATCGTGTCTTCGCGATCAAAAGCAACCCACCGACACGGTAGTCGAGGCGATGCATCGCGTGGGGGCTTGGCAACACAGCGCTGCCTCGCGCACTGTCACATGGACCACGAAGCAGAGCCGGAAGCGCATACTCGACTGTACGTTGCCCTCTTCCCTTGACATGGATGCCAACTGTACGAGAGCGTGGTAAGAAATTATTCACCGAAGTAGCCATGGGGATAACATTGAAAGGACGCACCGGGTTTGACGATGATAGCGAGTTCGTCATTCTCGTACACGACTCGCATGCCTTGACGCATACAGACGGCGAGCCATTGCTTCGGTGAGCGCTGTGTAGCCTCGTCGTCACTTAGCTCTGTGGAGCCAATGCGAGGTGCTTTCAACGGCGTGTAGGTGATGCGGTCTCCAATTGCGACGGGCGTGTTGGTTGCAGCCGTCGCATCGCCGTTGAGTTGAAGCCGGCTGGTCTTTCGCTCGCGCTTGGCCTTGGACGTGGTAGCGAGCGCCGGGAACACACGCGCCGCGACGCTGATCCACCATCGGTCTGCTGGAGAAGTGGTGGAGGCGTCAACGTCTTCCACTTGCACCACGTACACGCACACGCCTTCGGTTTCCATTTCCAATTTCGTCGCGGTTGGTTTCCCTTTCATGGGATTTCCCTCTTCTCGATGCGATCGACACAAGAGTGAAGGTCTTCAACTCACAGTCGAGAAAAATCCCCGCGCTGGTATTTGATTTTAGAGGTCCACCCGGGCAGCTGCCCGGCATATGCTAAATGCATTGTAGGAGGTTTTCTAATGAGTCTTAGGATAAAGGATGGGAGGTCATTGCTGTCTGATCAGGTTTGAGAGGTTCTTGCCATGGTCCTGGTTCCGCCCACCAAACAGAGCCAAGGGTGTTCAGTCGCAGAGCAGAGGCAGCAATGGGACGCATGGTGCAGACAGCGCTCAAGCTTGTGGCCAAGGACAAGGACACCGCGTACGTTCAAGTGTCTGGTCCCATGCGGGGAGGCCAGGCGATACGCTCGGGCGCAGGAACTGATTGTCGTCTGTGGGTGGGTCTGTCTAGCGACGAAGGGGGCAAGCGCAAGGCCGCGGAGATCGAAAAGCCCGCCAACGGCAAGGGCAAGGCCGCCGCCGACAAGGCCAAGGAGAAGCAGGAGAAGAAGAAGGAAGAGGAGGAAGAAGATGACGAGGACGACGACGAGGACGACGAGGACCACGACAGCAAAGGCAGTGACGACGATGATGACGACGATAATGGTGATGATGATGATGATGACGACGACGAGGACGACAAGCCCAAGGTGCGATTGTGAATCTGTACTGTGGTTGTGGTTTGAATTGGTCGAGACTGATTCGTTTGGTTGGTTGTGCAGCTGAAGAAGCAACGGGTCGCCGACAGTGACGATGACGGCGACGACGCCGAGTCGGATCCCGAGGTGAAGCTCAACGAAGACGACTTTATCGGGATCGACACGTCCAACATTATTCCGCGCGCACGCCGTCGCGCTGCCGTCGCGGCCATGGCGATGCCCATGGAAGAGCTCAAGTCCAAGCCGGCGACCGCTGGTGAGGACGACGACGACGACGAGAGCGATGAAGCCGAGTTTTAAGGAGCAACAAGGGTCGATTAGGTTGCTGTTGCTGTACGCTACAGAGATCGGGGTGTGGAAAAACGAAGCGTGCGTGATGGATAAAACCAGTCGGTACGGTTGCTCGCGAGAAAGGCCGAGAATGCGCTCACAATAGATAAGGCACCTCGTTCCGTACCAAGAGCTCCACTTGCGTACCACAGCATGCCGTCGCCGGTTACCGGTTGCTGGCATGCGGAACCGCACCTCCGTGAGCGCTAAACCTCCCAGTTCTTGTCCTTGTCAAAGACTTGGCACTGCGGCGTACGCAGCGGCTTGCTCTCATCACCTGGCACTAGTAGGTCGCGCTACCGATGGGCCCTACCAACGCCTAGTCTCTCTGTGCAGATTTGAGTCGCCCGTGGTCCGAGGTGTGGCCGCGCACTGTAGACCAATTCACGGTCGTGGTTCCACACCGTTCATCGGCCGGGACCGAGTAATAGACTCACTGCGCGGATTGGAGCGGCCCTGGGCCCGAGGTGAGGTGCGGGGACGCGCAACGCCTGCTATCACATACAACCCGCGGGCGCGGCCCCACACCTCCTATGGGTCCAAAGGTCTGTATGTTTTCATGCATCTGCCGTAGCGAAGAGACTGATGAAGGTGGAACTGGATCATCAACTAGCACTAGTGTGTTATAACGTTAGTGGATTTTTACATTATGAAACAGAGAGCGCTGGTCATTCGGGTTGCGTGAGGTATTATATATGTACAGTGTACTGTATGGCGCTCTCCTTGCTCTCGTTTTCGTGTTGCATCTTTGGACAATTGTGATGGTGTAACACAAACGAGGCTGTCAGAAGCCACCAGATTCTCCCACGCTGCACACATACGTACGCCGTCAAAATCGCGCAGTCGCATGCAGGCCGTCTTGAAAGCGACGTGAACGCTACAACAACACCGGTGCATCCAGTCAGTGCGTGAGCCTTCGGCGACGAGTTCAAAAACTTTATACAACGACGAGGGCTCGCTTGCAGCATGCGTGCAGGGGCAAAGTCGACCGATCCGAACCTCGCCAAGAAAACGTGACGATGGCGCCGCCGCGCCACCAAAAGTCCCGCATCGCGTTCGGGAAGCAAGAAGGCGTCGCGCCGTAGGACGTTCGTTGCTCTACCATTTCCCGTTATGGACACGGTCCGACTGACTGACTGGTGCTTTTTAATTTTGATAGGATCGTGGACTTGCTCACAGAGTGGACAGCTCGCCGGTGAGGTTTGCCGTTGTCACGGCGATCCGAATGATAACCTGGTGGAGCGGGTACTGATGTTTTGCCGTGTCTGGACTACGCCCCTTAGCTCTCTTTTTATTCATTCTGTGGGACGCTGTCGTTCGGTGAAGACGCCAAATTGCCACGTGGAGACGTCGCCGACCCCATGGCGCCTCCCGCGTTCTCCGTTCGCCCTTCGACCAGTGCGTAGGCGCTTGGTGCAGCTTCTCGGCAGCAAATCGACAACCGACGCACTGGAGGCTGCGAATCGGATTCGCCCTGCCCATGAATCGATGTTGAGCGGGGCAGAGGACGGCTTCCTGTGAGTTGCTGCCACTGATCTGGAAGTCCGACGTCGCAGTGCGAGAAGAAGTTTTAGGCGCGTCTTTGCTCGCTATTCGTTCGGCTGGGGCGTGGGCGACATGTCCCGCCAGAGGAGTCGAGATTGCGATTTCGCTTGTCGACTCGAACGAGGAGAATCGAAATCTCGTGCATCCATTCTGTACTCAGCCGTCCAAGGACAGCAACCAGATCCACAACTACACAGCGGACCAGCTTCCTACAAGGTACTAAAGCTCGCAGACAAATCGAGTCACGGTAGAATTTTGCTCACTGCGTGTCTGCTATGCATGGCGCAGCGAACTGGTTTCAACAGCGGATGTGCCGCTGTTTCATTCGCCTCCACAGTGTTCAGATAGTCGGTTTCAAGCGAATTTAATGAAGGAGTACGATACGTCCGATGCGTGCTGCAAGGCCAACCAACGCAAGTTTGTGGAGGTTAGTTGGCTTCCTCGATGCGTCAAGCTTTTGTATCTGGCAGGCTAACGCTCCACTGGTTTCTTGTAGGCTGTCTATGAGATCTAATAAGAAGGCGGTCTTGTGGTTCTGTGCGGCTACCATGAACCGTCCTGATCTGCATCGACATCGCTTGCCGGGCAGTACGTGTGGGTTTTG
Source organism: Pythium phragmiticola (assembly GCA_023335935.1). Lineage (NCBI taxonomy): Eukaryota > Oomycota > Peronosporomycetes > Pythiales > Pythiaceae > Pythium > Pythium phragmiticola. The sequence continues at coordinate 55,047 of JAADWA010000101.1, forward strand.
CTTCCACTCTCCATCCCCATCAACTCTTTGAGATGCTGCCGGCGCGGGAGGCGCTTCTCCATGGCGTTCTGGGTGCCGACGTCGTCGTCTTAACGTTCGCCACTTTTTCAACGTCTGCACGCGCGTGCTCGGTCTCGAATCGTCGTCCAGTCGCATCGAGTACAATGGGCGGCTCATTTCGTCGGGGATTTGCCCGACGGGCGTCGACGTACTGGAGTACGAAGTCACACCAAGCGTCGTCGAGCATATTAAAGACCTCAAGGGGCAACTAGACGGCAGGAAGATTCTCGTGGGTCTACAAGCTGGATTCTTGCAAGGGCATCCCAGAGCTGCTGGAAGCGATGGAGTACTTGCTGCAACACTACCCTGAGTGTCGTGCGCCTTGCGGTTGTTCGGGATGCAGGACGCTCGGCCTCGCACCAATACGCGCTTCTGAACCGTCAGATCAACGACCTCGTCGGGCGAGTGAACGGACGTCAGCCCACCGAGTACTGTTCCATTCAACGAGGCGTTACGATGGCGAAAGAGTACAACCGACTTGCCAAGCTCGATATCAACCGACGAAGAAAGGCTACGTCTCCAAGAGTGGTTTGGTCACTTGCCACGAGTCGGACTGGCCGCCGAGTACGAATAATACTAGTTCCGCTCGGCGGCCGAGTACAGAGCGAATCGAGAGCCTCGCTGATTGCTAAGTCGGTGGGGCTCGTAGTCGCGCTGTTGATCGGCAAGGAAGAACGGTGTGCGCAGTAGAGCTGCATCATTGCGCACCAAGTATTGCGCGTGTCGCTATTGCAGCAGATCCAGCGATCGCAGGATCTCACGTACCACGTGCTGCGCCGTGGGTGCCGTGGGTGGGTGCACTCTTTTCCCTCCAAGTCACCAGCACGAACAAATACTCGTATATGACGGGAGCAATCCGCTGCGTGCGTGCGCCGCAGCACCAGGTCTTTGGCAAGGACGGGAAGCAGGGGTTTGAAGGCGCGGTTCCGCATGCCGGCAACCGACGACCGGTGACGTCATGCTGTGACACGGTTTGACATGGAGCTCAAGCACCACAC
>JAADWA010001010.1:0-10629 GCA_023335935.1 Pythium phragmiticola
CCCCCCCCCCCCCCCCCCCCCCCCCCCCCCCCCCCCCCCCCCCCCCCCCCCCCCCAAATTACGATATTGGGACTATCTGAAAGGAAAGAAATACAACGACCACGTTTGGGAGACAAAAAAGATCCAAACGCACGAGTGGCGGCGATCTTTAAAAGCGCAACAAGATCCTCAACCAGTTGGTGGAGATGCAATCACAAAAGATGTCGACGATCGACCCGCAAATTCTAGAGATTACTGATGGTCCCTGCCGTACAGATCGGTTGTGATGGAGATTGCCATCACCCACAGTGCTGAATGTAAGCACTCAGGAGTTGTTTTTGTTACCCGTCCAGAAAGGCTCACTTTCGTGGCCACCAAAAAGCCGAGACTGAACACCACATTACAGTCGCTGCGACTACTGTATATGCTTCAAGTACGAACATCACTCACATTAGTCGACGCTTACTTGCCGAGTACTGCTTACAGTGGACGCTCGTGGCGCTGTACAGACTTGAATACGCGGGGCACATGGCGGGCCTTCAGAACGGAGATGAGATTCGAGGGCGAGGCGTTTTACACTTTTCTCCGCGAACAAAACGTGATGGGGCCACAATACGGCATCGTAAACATCCGCCTTGTCCGATCAATCCCCCCACGCAATCAGAAGCTCATACACTCAGACGACGAAGTCGTTCCACTTGCTCGCATCGCGAGTCGCTCGGCCATCAGCTTGGGCATCATATCACAAAGGCCCACCATGGTGTCCCGCACAGCACCCTGTTGGACACAATCCATGCCTCCCGTGGGCCCACGGAATCGCACAAACGACCAGCGACACATGGACACGGCTTTGCTTCCATCCGGCATCGGCACTTCCACCAACAGGATCGCACCCGTCTGTTCCTTGCGGCCGATTTCGGTCGAGCGGTACGGATACAAATCGTCCTGGTCCACAAAGTCGATCGTGCAGAGTGCGAAGCCTGGGTTGTCGACTGTGCCGTCTTCGCAGGTGACGAACAGCGCCATATTGGATTCAATCTCGACGCCGTCCAAAATCGTCGTGAGCAGCCGTGACTGGTTGTACTGGAAGTGCTCCGAGTCGTCGCTTTCTCGAATGGTCAAGACCCCGATCTTCTCGGAGATGGTGATCTCCTCGTGGCGCAGCCAGAACTGGAATTCCTCATACACGTCCCGGAGCGAGAACTGGCTGTCGAGCGGGATCACGTCGAATCCGGAATTCACGGCGTCACCATTGGGGAGATCGAAGCATTCACCCTGGCGGTGGGGCACTCGGAGATTCAGAAAGCGCACGCGCTCGGCCATATACCGGTAGGCCGCTTGGAGTTTCGGCTGTCGCATCGTGCTCAAGATGCGGTCCCGATCGGATGCGTCGACGGGCAAGTGGATGTAGGTGGATAGCGGAATGGCCGACGTATGATTCACGGCGTCGGTCGTGTCGCTGCTCTGATTCTGAGTCGAGGCGGCCAAGAACCGCGCCACCGCTGCGTCTATTTGGGATGCCTCCATCTCCATTAGTCGTGATGCTGGTGCCATGTTTCCCCTGTCACTCGAAATGGCAAATGTTCGGTGTGATGGAATGTGGGAGGATAAAGACAATCATTCCGCATTGTGACCACATAATCGACAGAGAAGATTATGAGGATGTACCCATGTCATTCTCGGGAGGGATTACGGCAGTTTCTCCGTACCGTACCGAAAAAACCAGAATAAAAATGCTGCCATTTCAGTATTAGTTGGACAAGGCACTGCGTCGTGAGCTCATTCACTGTTCGCCCACGCCAGAAACGGTCAGCTCATGACGGCACTGTAGTTCCGTTGTCTATAGAGACTTTTATCCGTAAAAGTGTATGGTACAGTGTCGCGGAGGCCACACAGCTTGGAGCATGCCACGGTGGCAGAAGAAAACTTCATATCCGATTACTGCATCACTGGACGTGACTTGAGTAGCCAATCACCGTCCCTCACGAGAAAACAAAGCAGTATGATTAGCTGTGGTGAGAGGAATGTATCGTTTCGACCAATCAGATGGCTGGAAGAGCAAGCGAATCTACAAAAAGAGTGTATGTGCTTCATTGATGAGTGATGGTCATTTTAGCCAGTCCGAAACAGGGTGGGACCAAATGGAACATCACAGCAGATGTGAAAAAGCAACAAATCTATTTCCGACAATTCCGACAAACGCACAAAGAATCATTCGTCGCACATTCTGGAACGAGAATAACGGGGGAGAAATAAAACCTCATGGGGGAGAAGCCAGAGACCTCGTGTCTTACCAGATACGATGATGGGATTGGAGCAAAATTCGATATAGAACCTCAACAATCCCCAAACGGGATGGTATGATTGGTTTAAATATGATTCTCTCCCTCCTCTGGTCTATGGGAATGTTTTTCACACCACGGCAATCTGCATTTGTTGGCGTTGGTCCCTTCAGCGTTGGCGTTGGAGACCAGAGTCTAATCACCGACGACCCAACTTTCTCCTGTTGGATATTCGCCAAGACCAGACATTATGACATCCTCCTCTCTCTTCCCGGACGACTTGATGATGGAGTACGATTTACTTCAGTTCATGGAGAACGCCGATGTACCGACGACGTCCAACAGTTCCAACGTCTCCAACAGTGCGTTTCTCAATGTCGACGATTTGTTGGCGAATGCGACCATCGGGTTGGATTTCACCGACACGGTGAGCGTCTCAACTTCCACGACGCACCAACAGCTCCAACAGATCCTCGCCAACAAAATGACCTTGTCCGACGCCAACAAACCAACGAATCCGACGCCACCCGTAAAAAAGGAAGAGTGCGAGGCCGATGCGCTCGCGGATGAGGCGTCGCTGCTTCTGGACGATATCCTGCTCAATGGAGATGATCTACTGGCCCATTTGGAGGCCGAGGCCGCTGGGCTCGAGCCTCTCGAGTGCCCCGCGAAAGCGACCGGCTCGCCGTGTCCGTCGGCGTGCCAGACGGACGACTGTGTCTCGTCGCCGTGCCCGAGTCTAGCCAGCGACGGCCACTGCAAGTCCCCTACTCCGGCGAGCCACTGCTTTGATGAACTCACTGGCATGGCCAAGCTTGACGCCAGTAGCATCTCGCCCGTGTGTACGCCCAGCCAGAACAATGGCTTCCCGCTGGGCACTCTCGTGCTCACGAGCTCGCCGTCGCACGATGGCTCGACGGAAAGCGACGAGACGAGTTCGCTGGACGGCGGCACGGAAGACGAAGGCGACGAGCGAGGGGCGGCGGCGCACGCTCGCCAGATCCCGAGCGTCGTCGTGGAGGAAGAAGACGAAGACGAAGCCATGGAGGACGACGACGAGGACGCCGTCGAGCACCAACAAGATTTGCTCGCGAAAGAGGCAACGTACTTGGCGGCCCAGTACGACTACTTGGTCTCGCGTGCGAAATCCTCGCGTGCGTCGGCGCGGCAAAGCGTCCGGGCCAAGCGCCGTGCGCGTGAAGACCAGAAGCAGCAAGAAAAGGCCGGTGACAATACGCTGCTCACGCAGCTCGTGTCGCAACAGCAAGTCTACATGGACAACTTTAAGGCCATGCTCGCGTTTGCGCCGGTCAATGACATTCGCATGGCGTTGATGACGCCCATTGAAACGTACATTCGCCTGGGACGAGACTTCGACGAGCGCCGCCGCACCATCTTGGCATTGCGCGAAGAGAAGCTGGACATGACGTACAAGTACATTGAAGAGAAGGCCCGGGGCATTAACGTGGACGAGCCGTACCAGTACTCGGACGTGTTTGAACGCTTTGGCAAGTACTATAGCGTCCACTTTGCCGTGTCCAAGTACGACGGCGTGGAAGTGGGCCAGGTCGTCAAGGTCGTGTACGACCAAATGGCCGGCAAGGACGAGTCGATCGCCGCGGCCATGGGCTGCCTCACGATCCGCGAGAGCTACGATCAGATCAAGTGCAACTTTTTGCACCAGCGGATCGTGTCGAGTCTGCAGTGGAGTGAAGAGTTTGAAGAAGGACTGCCCGAGATGGAGTCGAATTCGCTCTTTTTCTGCCGCTTTGTCGGCGACACGGCCGTGTTTGCGACCGACTATATTGACCAGGACGATCTGCATCCGTACTTGAGCAAGGACCGGATCCGCAAGGATGTCTCGAGCGGGTACGTTTGCGGTTACGGTGCTGGCAAATACTTTTTCTCTCTCGCTGACTGTTGTTTCTTTCTATTGTGTTTTCTAGGGTCGTGCTGACGTCCCATACCGATGCTGACGGCAATCGCTCGGTGATTATGAAGAAATTCCTCATGGCCAAGTTCCACATGTACCCTCACAACCTCTCGGAAAAGCTCACCAAGATCTTGTTCAACAAGATGCCTTGCGTGAGCCAGAAAGTGACCAAGATGATTGATGAGAAGCTGCTCGAGTCGCGTGGCGCTGGCAGTGCGCCGCTCCCACACTGTGCAGACGCGATGGCCGAGCAGCACCAGCAACAACAAGAATGTCAAGCCCAGGCCCAGACAAGTCCGACCCACTGTTGAGGCGGCACGGCCCCAGCGTACTGTCATCAATCACTCCCCTTTAGGTTATATCTCTACTCCATCCAGCCCTCAAGGCTCTCTGTGCGTGTAGCTTTCTGTACTCTCCACTTGCGAAAGCCAATCGGCTTATCCTACTTCTTCCTACCCACCCACTCACCCACGATCAAAAAGCATACAAACATTACTACACTTCATCTGGCTTGATTTTCACAATGCCGGTGCGGCTGCCGCCGCGCGGGCCTGCTGGACTTTCATGCTGCGGAGCTGCTCGCGCACATGCTGCATCATACCGTCGCCCCAAACGCCCAGATTCTCGCGTATGGTTTGGAGCACACCGTAAGGAAAGACAAGGTGGGGCGAGTGGCGCATGCACACGTAGGCCCATCGCCTCACAATGACGATCTCATCTTGCTGCGTGATGAGCGACACGGCCGTCACGTCCTGGCGAATGCGCTCGAGCGGTCGGTACGGGTGGAGCTCGTCTTCGTCGACGTAGGTCGTGGTCAAGAGTCCATAGTTTTCCTGTTCATTGTAGTGGGAAAACACGACTGTATTCGTATCCACGACTACGCCGTGGGTGCCGGCGACGACCAGGCGATGCTGCGCGAGGCTCGGGTCTCCGCTGTCGTCGTCCTCGCGGATGGTGATGTGGCCAAGACACTCGGTGATGCTCATCTCCAGATTCGACGTGAAAAACGACGTGGCGTCGTGGACGTTTTTCACACTCGTCAACTTGCTAGGGAACTGGTCGACGTAAAACCGCAGGCAGCAAGCGTCGCCGGCGAGCGTCTCGAAGCGCTCAACCACGGCGTGGTGCTTGGTGAGATCCAGCATACTAGACCGCTCTTCAATGTATTGCTTGCCCTCGGCCAGTGACGTGGCTTTCATGGCCAATAACTGAGCCCGTCGCTCGGCCATATCCGAGCCCAAGTGGAGATACTTGTGGAGAGGCGCAACGATCGCGGACGTGAGCGACTGGGAGAGTAGGGACCGCGCCGAGGCGAATCGTAGTTGCTGCTCGTGGATGGCCTGGCGAAGCACGGCATTGGACACGCCGGGGTCCACAATCTGACCAGCGCCATCACGAACGGGTGCAAACACTTGGCCCCGCAGAAACGAGAGCCGATCTTCCAGGGCCTGGATCTCAGTCATCAGCATCGCCTTCTCTTCCTGTTCAAGTATCCTCTAGTCGGTCAGCCACCTCGATATCACTACCACCAGCCTAAGCGATCACGCCGTACCTTGCGGACAGTGTGGGTCGACTTGCGTTTCTTCTGGGGGCGGGTCCTAGGGGTCACCTCTCCGCCGCCGCCGCCGTCTGAGCTCGCGTCGTCGGCACGCTCGCCACTGCTGCTTCCGTCGTGATTATTGGCTACCGGCACAGTAACTGGAGGAACGCTCGGTGGCTTGCCGCTGGCCGTTGAGAAGAGCAGCGAGTCGCCCTGTACGAACTTGATTTCCTTGGCGCGCACCGACTCCATCAGCGACAAGAGCGCTTCGGCCGAGCCGTCTTCTGCGTCAGTATTGGCCGGCGCTGAGCTCGTGGCCGCCAGTGGTTGCCCACTGGGCAGGAGATTCATAGCGCGCTTCGACGGGATAGGCGTTGGTGAAGCCTGTGCGGTTGTAGCGGCACACTGTGCATCCACATCACGGTCCTGCGATGGAGTCTCGGTCGAGCCACGTGGTAGGTCATTTCCCGGTCCATGGGGAGCGCCTGGTGATGACAATGACTGCGCTGGAATCGCCGTGACAGGCGCTACATGGTTTGCATTGTCGTCTCCTGGTTGTATGCGTAGGGAAGCCGCTGTGGGCATGGTCTCCTCGCTCGCCATCGGCAGATGTTCTCTTTGTGACTAGCACTCCCACCCCATAATCAGCCGCGTAAACATGCACCTGTCACTGGGGTTATTGGGTGATTGGAGGGAACGCACTTCCGTTACTACCACCCAATCACCCAAAATCCCATAGCAAGATTTTTAAAAATCTGGCAAATCTGAGACGTGTGATGAAAAATAGAGCTGTAACTCAGAACTTATGGTGGTCGGGCGAGAAGCTCGTTGCGAACGTACAGCACAAGGTCACCCCCCGCGTGGATCTGATTCTCGCGTGCAAACGGCCCAAAGTCCAAGTCATTCATGAGGTGGGGAGCGTGTCGTGAGCGCATAAACACCCAGTGGCGCATGACCACGCCTTCACCATTGGGCACAGGAGACAGCAGAAACACGGCCGTGGCCTCCTGGACGAACCGCTTGGTCGGATCGTGGGGACGCAAGTCGTCCTTGTCGACATAGTTGCCAACGATGATGCCGACCTTTTCCTTGTCGTCGTATTGGGAGAAGAGCAGCGTGTTGGACTCGATCACGTGGCCATCGGGCGTCTTCATGAGCACGCGAAGCTGGATGTTGGCACTTTGGTTCCCGACCTCATGCTCGTCATGGTACTTGAGCACGCTCACAGTTTTATCGGCTGTGACTTTGTAGTTCGAGACGTATGCATGAGCCGTGGAGAATGCTTGCTGAACGCTGTGGGTGCCGCGGATTTGCTCGACGAAAAAGTGCAGACCGCACACATCGTTCTCTTCGGTCGTGAACCATTCATGGCTGGCGTGCGGATGGGCCGGATCCAGAAACTTGCTGCGCTGCTCCACCAACTGGCGGCCGAGCCGCAACTGCTCGGGTCGGATCTTGAGAATTGTGCGTCGCCGTTCTTCCATGGAGCAGCCCAAGTGGATGTACGGATGGACGGGCGCCGCAATGTCGTCGGGTGCGCGCTGTAGTAGCATACACCCCAACGATGCGATGTACAACTGCATCTCCCGACGTAACTGGTCGAGATCCCCCACGGGCGGCAGAACTGGCGAGGTTGGCTTGCCTGAAGCGTCTTGGTTTTGGTGTGTCTTCCGCTTGAGCTTGGTCAGCTGAGCTTCGAGATGTCGCAACTCGTCATGCAGTTGCGTACTATCTTGCTGAGGGAAGATGGACATGAAATGACAGGTCAGTGTTTCCGGTCATGATTGTTCTCACACTAACGGGTCTCACGTTTCGGGCTTCTTCCGATCGCTTGCGTTTCAGGGGCTGTTGACCAGCACTGGGATCATCTGAGGTGACCGGAGACGATTCATCTCGTCTCACATGATGTCCATTCCCAATGGGTGCTGTGCTCGACGGTGTAACAGCATAGGGACTGACAGCCACATGCCTACAGTCGGCGGTGACCAGTGGGCGGTTCCTCGACGGGATCCGAATAGTCACGTTCAACGAACTTGCTTGAGGTTGTCCAATGGTCTTTAGAGGAGACGGAAACAGCGCCGACAGTGCCGGTAGGCGAGTCGGCGACGGGTGGGAAGACAGCGGACGGGGGTCTTGATGCTGCGTGGGCGGCGGAGACGCCATCGCCGCACACAAGTCTTGGATGCGCATTACTGGTATTCGTGCGTGCGGAGAGGCGTGGAGACTGGACAATGAAGGCGGTGAGTCCGCACGACGAGCGAACACGGCGGAGAAGGGAGCCCCTGGGTTGATGGGGGCGGGCAGGTTGTCCTTGGCGACAAGAAGCGCACGCTCATCAGCACCCAGCCACAATCATCTCTCTTACATGATTACGCTGGGAGGAGGGGTAAAGTTGAACATGGACAGGACCCCCCATCACTTCAATACCCCGTTTTAACTACAGTGTAGACTTGTCTATTGTGACTGTACACCTATGAAACTAAACCATGATGTCCTTATACTCAGTCAAGACTGAGTGAATGCAGTGTGGCACGAGCTCGCTACGTATCAGTCACACCATGCTTTTGATTGATTTCTGATATATAACAAATACAAGTAGATTAAATTATGAAGGTAATTCGTAAGGTTATTGATAGGGAGACGAATATATCATAATGCAGGTGATCGATTATTCGAAGTTGGTGCGTGACTAAAACGCGTTCTTCAAGTGCCAAAGAAAACGGTACAGAATCAGGACCAAGCAGTACTGTACAGTTAACCCCATACTGTATTCAGTGACACTGTAGTACTGTATACATGATTACAGTTTATCCGATTACGTCAATTATCATGCCAACTGATAAGCGTGAAATCATCAATTATATCTAAAAGGTCATGTTTCTTAATAGGTGTCACTGTGCACGGGATTCACTGTACCGTACATAGTACAGTAGTACCGTACGGTATTTTAATTGGTGTATGGTGCTTCCACATTTGGGCCTTTGGGATTTTGGGTGATCCACATTGAGTCAGGCAGTTTACAGGAGCCCGAGCTTTTGCTGCATGACCTTGATCATAATGCTGCCCCAGACGCGCATGCTCTCACGGACCGTGATCTCCTGGCTCTTGGAAATCTCAAAGCCTGGCTTCTTCAGTCGTACGGAAACCCAGCGCGTAAGGGAGACAATGGGCGATGCGTCACTCCGGTCGGTTGGACATGCGGCGACAAACCCGCCGGCAGTGAGGTCCTTGGTGAGCCGCACGCTTGCGTCGACCGGGTACAAGTCGTCTCGGTCCACAAAGTCAATGCAACCGATTCCGTACGACTCGTCCCGGGTCTTAGTACCCTCGGCGACGTGGACGTACTTTTGGAAGATCACGGCGTTTGATTCGACTTCGAGTCCGTCCCCCAAGATCGACACAAGTCGATTGTGGCGCACGGCCGGCGTCGTCACGTCTTCGGCGTCCACGATTGTGAGAATACCCAGATCCTCCGAGATGCTGATCTCCTGGTGGCTCAGGTAGTGGATCATCTCGTCAAACACTCGCTTGGGAGAGAACGCCCGGCCAAACGGCGTGACGTCAAACCGCGTGAACACGAAATCGCCATTCGGCAGTTCACACGACTCAGTGTGGCAATGCTCTCGTCGGAGATCGAGAAACCGCGAGCGCTCGAGCATGAACTTGCTCGTGAGGTCGATCTTGCGGGCGTGCATGGCCTCGAGGCACTGTGCGCGTTGGACTGGGTCGCAGGTGAGATGGATATACGTCGACAACGGACTCTGCCAGCCAGCATTCTACACAGGAAAATCGACATGAGTTTGAGCTTGAAGTGTAAACAGTGTAATACCTAGATTCGTTGCACATCGTACCGTATAGGACGAAAGCATGGACTGGGTGCCAGCCATCGCCATGTGGTTCATCTCGACGTTTGCGACGAGCTGTGTGTGCTTCGCGACCGCGCGGTGGAGCTCCAGTTTGTCCGTCATGTGCTCGTCTTCCAGTTGGCTGAGTCGCGACTGCAGCATCGCGATCTGCTCTTGTAGCGCCTCTTTCTCTTCCTGTCCAATCAGACATGACCATCTCTCGTCAGGAGCGCACTGGGCAATCTGAAGCGTCTCCCTCCCATTGTACTGTACCTTGCGGACTTGATGGGTCGACCGCCGCTTCTTGGCCATGCGTACTTGCGTGGCGACGGCGTCGTCGCCACCGCCGCCATCCGAGTTGGTCGTACTGCCATCGTTTGTCGCGGCGTCCATCGCGTCGCTCGAAGCCCCGTCGTCGAGAGACGAGAGCGTTTCGGGTTCAAGCGCGCTTTGCACTTGCGCCGTCTCAATGGTGCGCTGGAGAGCGCGCGATGTCGCGTCAGCGAGCGTCATGTTGCTGTTTCGCTAAACGAGGGCAGAGGAGTTGAGCGTGATGGACAGTGTCCCTAACTCTCCTCGCATGCACAATCGTGTGGGACTCCAGATACTTTCGCTCTAGTCACAGAATGATGGTGACGTATCGTTATACGTACCTTACGAACTAGGGACCATCACCCAGGCGGCTCAGCCCGAACCCTCTTTGTTGCTCCGAATGACCTGTATTGGGTGGTAAACTGTATTAAGTGATACCGTACTTGTGAGGAATATGTGTTAAGGAAATAGCGTATTAACTACAATCAATACGACTGAATATGATTGAGAGTCCGACATGACTTGTGCCTACTATACTGTAATTTTGACGAATCATAGGATTAAATAATTAATGTTATCCAATCAACTGTTTTAGACGTGTATCCCGAGCTTGAGCACACTTCATTTCGGCCAATTACAAAGCACCAGTTGCTTCCGACACACTTCCGACAGATTTTGTCGGAAGCGAGCGCCAAATATGTTGTCACCCATTCAAACTTTCGCACAAAAGCGGATCAC
>JAADWA010001011.1:0-10610 GCA_023335935.1 Pythium phragmiticola
AAGACCAAACCCGATTCTGTGGGCCAGTTCTTTTTGGACCCAATAGTCGAAAGATGTTCAGCAATTGGCTCGAAAGCCTGGGTTGAAGTGGGTCTTGCCGGTGAGTGAAGGTTCAGCAAGCCGATCCAAGTGAATGATGGTTGAGCATGGGGCAGTTCAGCTCTCACTATCTGCCATTCAGCTGCAGAACACAAAGCCAAGCGCACGAACCGTCGTCGCGTGCTCGACGCCAGTGCGCGTCTTCGGTTTGTTCATTACAGTCACAATATTAATACTTCGAAGTATTTGTTGCGAGATCGAAACACCCCGCTGCATTCCCTTCACTCCGAATCGAGCGATGAAACTGTAAACCATATTCAGATTGAATTCAGTTTGAATCCAGGTTAGCCTCTCGTCCCAGATTTCAACCTGAATAGAAGACCAATAGAAGACCTCTTCGTCTTCAAATCCCGCACCATCAGACGACAAAGAGGCCCGAGAGCAGCATGAAGGGATACGCTCTGCTCGCCGCCGCATGCATGGTGTTCGCGGCCCACACGGCCGACGCCATGGACGGCATAGTCGGCGGAGGTGGCGGTCCAAAGGTCGGTGGCTGGACCAAGACCAAGGCCACCCACGAGCTCAAGGAGAAGCTGGTGGCGGCGCTGACTAAGGGCAACGACAATTACGCCGAGGGCGTGACCACGCGGCTTTGCGTGGCGCAGCTCAAGTATGTGGACCAGCAGGTCGTCGCTGGCACCAACTACCGCTTCCATATCATGGGCTGCGACGTTGGCTCGGCGTTCGAGCGCGTGGGCAAGTGCGCCGGGGCCGACGCCAACTGCCAGCCGCGCTCGTACGCGGTCAAGGTCTTTGACCAGCCGTGGACCGACACGCTCCAAGTCACTGGGATCACGTTCGAGGGCGAGTCGGCTTCCGAGAAGCAGAAGCAAAGCGAGGGTACGTCGCAGGGGTCGGAAGAGTTGTAGATGGCTTCGCTAAACGACTTGGAATGGACGACTGACTTTCTCAGGGATGGGGTCTGTTCCTGGACATACTATACGTGTTTACGTAGTATCAGAGGAAGAGAAGCGCCTGATCGACGCGTGGATTAAGCAGAACGACCTCAACCGCTATGGTGACCCGAAGGGCACGGCGTACACGGGCGGCACGCCGTTGTTCGACGAACGCACGGGCCAAGTCACGGACCGCATCGCGTACATTGTCGGCAAGCACCCGGACCGTCCGTGGCTGCCAACTAAGGCGCCCGTGATGGGCATGGTGCGCGCGTCGCCTCTGAACTTTGCTGCCTCCCAAGCCGGTGCCTCTGGCGGAGCGGTCAGCGACACGTACATCAAGAGCCTCGCGGTGTTTGGGTCGCTGGCGATCGCGATCGGCGCCATCGCGTTTGTCAAGGCGCGGCGAACGGCGACGCGTCGCTTTAACTACGACAGTGTGCGTCGAAGTGAGTCGTAGGATGAGACAGAGAGGGACAAAGGATACGTCTGTGTGAACACGGGCAGGCAATTCTATCGGGATATCCGTTACTGCAGCTTGGCCACTGCCGCACGGATACCTTGGAGCGTGTCAACATGCGTGTGGGTTCGCGTGCTGCTCGCTTTCTTCTTGAGCTTCGGGACGTCTTTCCCAAACGCGACGTCGCACGCACTACCGTTTGGCTCGTTCGTGTTGATCCAGTTACGGTACGCGTGGCGAAGGCCGGTGCCGCTGTTAAAGTAGACGATGAGGTCCATCGCAGCTCCGCCGGTCCGCTTACCTGGTGGCTTCAGATGGAGGTGAACCGCCAGGCCGTCGCTGAGCTTAACGAGGAGAGATCCATCGGATTCGTCATCGCTGAGCCTGTCGGTCGCTTCCCACTTGCCGTTCTTCATATTGAGGAGCGCGTCCCACTGCCGCAGAATAGTTCCGTCGCTAGCGAAATAGAGACCGTCGCCACTGGAAGATGTCGAAATCATCATGCGGCCACTCGGGTAGTAGTTAATAAAGCCCACACCGTTAGCGTCCAGGCTCAAAGCGATTGTGCCGTCCTTGTGGGCGGCGTAACAGCGGAATCCGTCTCGCTCACGGTCAATACTGACGGCCACGCTGCCGTTTGGCCACTTGGCTACTGCCGATCCATCGGCGCGAACCTGGATCGCGTTCACGGTGCTATTTGGGTGCGAGCAGATGAATTCTTGCTGCTGGAACGACGCGAGTTCTGCATCTCGTGGTGGGACATTCTCCGTCGGGTTGCTTGGTGAGCTCTTGGGCTTCTTTGGTTTTGTGGCTGTTGCTGTTGAGGTCTTCTTCTTTTGGAGAAAACTGGTGTCTTTGAGAAGCGGGAGCGATTGTACGGCACTCGCAATCGCTGATATCGATGTGAAGGATTCGTGGGCAGTTGCTTGTACAGTTTGCGGTGGCACCATCGCGTCCTGAGAGACGTAGCCTTTGGTTTGGTGAGTGTCTTGATTTCCTTCTTCGAGATTGTTGTCGATGGGCTCAGTAGTCTCTAACGGTAGAGACGAACTGGGTTCGTTGCGTGGTGGTTCAGCAGCGTCATAATCACGCTTGTTGGGACCCTCATCAACCGCCGGAATGAAGTCCTGCACGGGGAAAGCGCGCAGGAAATCCTCTGCTGTCATCTGCACACGTTTCGCTCAGTCAGAAGTCATGCCGTGCTGAACCAAATACCAACGCCAGCCACGAGCGACCCACCTTCTTTGTCTTCTTCTTGGGGGCCTTGACGTCAGCGGATATTGATCCACTCGGTGGTTGCGGCAGACTCCCTGGATTCATTTTCGTCTCTGGGGATATCTGCACTGGGTTTTGTTGGGTTGAACCTGCGCTTGTGGAGCCCTCCAGTAGCGTATCTACACGTCACAGCAATCCCCTCAAGACTAGTCAATCCGGGTCCTCATATGTACGCTCGGTGTACACGCACAAACGCCGCACCATGGTCCGATCGGCTCGTCATGAGCGAAATCTCCGACACGTCGGTCGCCGCCGATGACAAGAACGCGCGCTCGTCGACGTGGTGACTCTGCCGCCGCAGGGCGTCATCCACAACCACCATATCCACACACGAGAGCCACGAGACTGTCTTCACCACGTACGTCCTACGGAGAAGAAGGGACCTCTCGTGCTCAGCGTTTGTGTGGATATCTGACTGGGGTCTCATTTTGCATACACGTAGTTCACGGCGTTGGTACACGGATTTGGATGGAGCACAAGCGTCGTGAGCGAGAGCACCGTCGCCAAGTGGGCGATCTGTGGAGTCTCGATGCTGTTATCGTTCACCCACAGTTCGCGCAGATTCGGCAGCGATGCGAGCCAGCTGAGATCACTAATATTGTTGCCACTGCATCGCAGTATACGCAGTTGCTGGAAGGCTTCGACGCCATGCAGAGACGTGATGGCGTTGTGGGAGACATTAAGATTCCGCAGCTGCGTGGCCTTTTACAGGGAGAAAGACTTCTAGGCGGTTGAAAGTCGGGACAGGAGTTGAGCAATTCGTACCTCGTGCAAACCCTGAAGAGACGTGAACGCGTTGAACTACAAGCCGCCTTCTTGTCAGGCAATAAGTCTTGTGGAGAGACCGTTGTTCCACGTACTGATACATTGAGATGCTGCACGTGCGCAAGAGATACTCTAGGCAGCTCCATGGCGCTCGTTAGAGCCTCACTCGTCACGATCACCTCCCTCCCATCGTCGCTCACAATCCTCATGTCCGCGAAGCCAAGCAAGCGCTGATCGTCCGGCAAGCTGCGATAAAGCGTCCGTCCCCAAAATGGACCCGTATTTATACCATGTGCGGATCACGGTCTGCATTCATCAACTGTCCGCGCGTCGCATACCGCCACATATCTCATTCATACTACGTAGTGATGCCGAGGCCGACTTCCACCTTAGGCCGACTGACTTCCAGTTGCCCCGATGGATCAAATACTACTAGGTACTAAACTCATGTTCGTGTAGGTCTCAAAATCAATCTTATGTATTCGATACAGAATGCAAACGTCGTCCAAAAGGGGGTTAGAGCTCTATCTAGAACGTGGGTTGTCGTGTCGTCGCGTGGGCAGCGAGCGCGTCAATAATCGACTCAGCGTCGTCCATCTCGGCGCAAAACTCTTCGACTTCGGCTGGCGTGAAGGGCGTTTTGCTCGTGGCATTCACACGGAACACCTCGGCAAGCCGCTCGATCTGCGCGGGCGTGAGCGTCGTGAGGCAATAGTACTCGATCATCTCCTGTGCGCCGCTCGCGTTCATGTGGGAGAGCAGCAGCATCTTGTTGACGCGTCCGGGACGGATCAGCGCAGCGTCCAGCTTCTCCGGATGGTTCGTCGTCATAATCACTATGCGACCCGGGCAGTCAATCACGCCATCAAGTACATTGAGGAGCCCGGACAAGTTGAGGCGGTCGCCGTCGTCCTTGGGCTTCATGGCCGGGCCGATCACAGTCTCCATGAGTTCGTCGTCGTCCATCTCGGCCTTCTTCTGGCTCTCGACCATACGCTCGGCGCGGTCTCGCTCCAGCGGTGGCATCTTGGGATCGCGCTTGGTGGTGCTGTCACTGCGCGTGAGCTTTTCGCGCGAGCTCACAATCTTGGACGCCGCGTCGATGTCTTCCATGACGAACACCACGTCCTTGAACGTGAGTGACACGGGCCAGTCCTGGTCCTGCACGGCAAACTTGAGATCAAACACAGCGTCCATAAGCTCCTGGTTGGTCTTGATCTTGGACAAGTTGATGGTCACGAGATGGCGCTTGGTGTACTGCGCGATGGCCTTGATGAGACTGGTCTTGCCCGTGCCCGGCGGGCCGTGGAGAAGAAAGCCGAGCTTGTAGGGGAAGCCACGGATCGCAAACTTGCCCGTCTTGGCCATGAAATCATCGAGCAGCGAAAGCACTTGGGGCTTGTCGTCGAAAAACAAGTTGGCAAACGTCTTCTCCTCGCCGAGCGCGTACCGCTTGTACGCCACGACCTGCTGGTTCGCATCCGACTGGGACGCCATGGTGCCGGCCTGAATGTAAAAGTACCGTGACTTGTCCGTCTTATTCTTGGCGCGCTCGCGCTCGCGGTACGCTGCAAACGCCTTCTTGACCAGCGCATCAATCTGCTTGGTAGCGTCCTTGCGAGACGATCGCAGCGAGTACATGGTCTTGCACTCCTTGACGCTGCTCGTGAGCTTGTCGTCGCCACCATTCTCGGGCGAGACGTCTTGCTGGCGAAACTCAATGCCGTCGCCAACGTCGATCCACTCGCCAAGCGGGGGCAGCGCCTCAATGTTGAGCCGCTCGGCCTGCGTGAGCGGCTCGCGCTCGACAGCATCGCCGTCCACGCTCGAGGTCGCAGTTGTCACGCTCGACTCAGAGAGCGTATCCGAGTGGTCGAGGCTGTCATCAAGTTGCTTGACATTTTTCTTCTTGGGCTTTTCGACCAGTTCACAGCGCGCCGTCTTATTGCGCATGTTGATGAGCTCAGAGAGGTAGATGGCGAGTGCCTTTTGGAGAATCTTGTTTTTCTGTTCGTCGTCCCAGATCATGCCGTAGCGATTGAAACGCTGGGAAGACTCGATCTCGCGGGTCACATACTTCGTGACCTTGGGCGGGAAGAAGAACGCCGAGAGCAGCGACCAGACGGATGTCTGCTTGTTTTGCATGTAGGCCATGGCGCGCTGAATGAGCACGGGCACAATCATACAGAGCAGCGCATCGACCACAAGGTGGTTGGTCCGCAGTGTGTTGATCAAGCCAAATTCGATCGCAGTGGAGCTCATGGTGGCTGCGTGGCAAGACACTGGAGGGGCGAAAGTGGACGACGGTCGGGAGTGGGGCGCAAATGGGGGAATGAGCCGTCGAGACGTTTGGCGGCAAGTCGTTCAGGGACGGTTCGGATGGGGACGTAAGCAGGACGAATGTACCTACCGCCAGCCAATTTGTGGAAGACATATGCCCAGCGGCATGGCAGAATCGTCGCGCGAGTGAAGGTCTTCGCGTCGTCGCAGTTGCTCAACATCAACAACGACCATCATTCATTTGCTAACATCTGATTTAGCTCACATATGAAGACGTTTGTTTGGCTAAAATAACGATGCAGATCAGATCCCTTCGAGGCCTGGGTACAAAGACCATCACTCTATGGAACAAAGCAATCGTGTGAATGATGATCCACCTCCCAAGGACGAACACTGCCACGCTGGAACAGAAGGAAATGAATCCACTGCCTCGTCGCTTAGGTAAGTATACAGTCAGTGGGGTACTGTAGAGTTGTCAAAACCCATCAATTGTCACCTCACTCTCCAACTTGCTGCGCTTCGCATCATCTACCAGTTCTCCACACGCCCAAGCACTCATGGCCGACGCCGTTGCGTCAACGATCCCCTCGACGGCCGCTCCGCTTCTCGATCCAATGACGATGCTCGGTGGTGCGCCACCGCACATTGCCCCACACTCGCCAGTTGACCTGCTCGCGGCGCTTCAAGACTTTCGTACGGGCTTCTTCGTGCTGGACATGCTGCTCTGTCTCCTGGTGCCGATTCTCATCCAGCAGCTTCTTACCCTCATGCAGAATGGCGGTAATGGATCGCTTACGCTTTTTGCGCCGATTCTCGGTTGGTTCTGGAATAAAGACGACGACGACGCGGTCGAGCGCACGATCGAGATCACGCAGCGCTTCAACCGCGATGGTCACAAGGTCTGGGACTATGAGCAGAAGAACCACTTGCTGCAAAAGGCGATTTCGCTCTACTTGTCGGATGTGCTCAACCTCGAGAACAAGGACGCCAAGTACGAGCTGCTGGAAAAGCCACGAAGCAAAGACAAGGCCAATCGGAATGATTCAGCGAATGAGAACGAAGACGACAGCTCAGTGACCAGTGCGTCGTCGGCTTACGACTCAGACGACTCGGACGAAGACGCCTACGACTACACTGGCATCGCGAAGCTTAGCGTCGAGGCGCTGCCCATGATCAACACGTGGATCGAAGTCGAGAAGGGAATCCTTTTCAAGCACGAGGTCATCACGCCGGAAAACCCGGGCGAGCGAAAGGGCGTGACCGAAACCAAAGTCGTGTTCCGGTTCTCGTCCACGCTTCCGGACGGCTCGGACCGCATCGATGCGTTCATTGATAAGGCCTACACTAACTATCAAGAGGGCGAGCGCCGCAAGGTCAAGGAAGACAACTCGCGGTACTTTTACATCCAGTCGGGATCCAAGGCGTCGTCGTCTGACGCCAACAAACAAGTTGTGGCCTATAAGCGGTACGCGCTCGGCGAGGAGAAGACGTTTGAGAATCTATTCTTCGACGAGAAGGCCCAGGTCATGCAGCTGCTCGATAGCTTTGCCAACAAGACGGGCAAGTTTGCCATCAAAGGATTCCCCTACAAGCTCGGCTTTCTTCTCCACGGCCCGCCGGGCACGGGCAAGACCAGCCTCATCAAGGCCATCGCGCAGTACACCAAGCGCCATCTCGTGACCATCAACTTGGGCAAGATCAAGTCGAACCAGGAGCTCATGGATGCCATATTTGATCTCAAATTTGCCGTTCAAGGGCTGGACTCGCCGGTCGAGTACTCGTTCGAGGACGTGATCTTTGTGATGGAGGATATCGACTGCGCGTCATCGATTGTCAACAAGCGCGACGGCGATGATGAGGAGGAGAAGGACGAGACGACGACCACCAAGACTGAGACTGACAAGAAGGAAGGTGGGCAAGATGAGGAGACCAAGGAGTCAGAGGACGTGGCCGAGAAGGAGAAAGTGGACGAGGCCAAGAAGACAAAGAAGGCGAGCAAGGACGATTTCAAGTCGGACGACGAAAAGCTCATGTCCATGATGCTCAAGCTCGTGATGGAGGACGACAAGAAGCATGCCAAGCTCAATTTGGCCGGTCTGCTAAACGTTCTGGACGGTGTGATTGACTGCCCTGGGCGCATTATTATCATGACGTCGAACCATCCCGAGAAACTGGATCCGGCGCTCATCCGTCCGGGTCGCGTGAACAAGAAGCTGCTGCTCTCCTGCATGAACGCCACGCAGGTGCAGCAGATGATCGAGTACTATACGATGACGTCGCTCACGGACGCACACGCCGCGCGACTCGAGGCCGTCTTTGCGCAATCGCCTAACCGCGTCTCGCCGGCGCAAGTCGAAGAGATGTGCGCTGAGTTTGACTCGACCGACGCGATTCTCGACGCGATGGAACGCCTAGTCGGTGTGTAAATCGATTTAGATACTCTTCATAAATACTCGTACAATATTTTTTTGGATTTAATTAACAGTTCCTCTTGGGATCTCAAATCGGATACATGAAGAACGTATGGGCACAGGCTGCAACTACACCATGCGGGTTGGGTCGCAATATACTCGTGCAATGCAATCATACATTCTACGTAAGTGTCTGACGGAGGGAGTTCAGAACTCAACCGCGTCGCAGGACCAAGAGGACAAAGAAGCGCAGCGGGAGCGGGAGCGGCACCAGCATGAGTGGTCGCCGTTGAGTTCCGAGTGGCGAACTTGCAGGCTCTCGTTGTCAACGTGCCCGTCAAATCGTCGGCATGCCACATTCCCCACCTCCATGACCACTTTGGTAGAGGCTCGTTCCACTCTTTCTCACCCAGATGCTGGCGATCGCAATACAGTTTGCCTATCGATGGAAGATCTTCCGCGACTGTTCAAGATCGCGAGGGATTATGGCCAACCAAATGAGTCTTGACTGCATTTCGATCAATGATGTGGGGGGTCCGACAGATGCGGACAGATTGTAGAGACCCACAATGTAGAACACTGCGGGTATGGAACGAACTGCTTCGAGCGGGGTATGCCGCTGTGAGGTGCTTACCCAAAGAGCGACAGGGAGTACATGAGCAACAGCTCCACAACTACGGATTTGATCCGGCTGCCAAAATGACGGAGAGGAGCAGGAGGGAGGAGCGGCATGGCCCGCTTTGACCACATCAGTGATCCATCCACACTTCACAAGGTTGCTCGGTTCTGTATTATAGCAGGTCTTGGTGCGGGTCCACTTACCAGCGCCACGCAGTATCGGGGAGAGTGTTCCTGTGTTGGTCTCCGAGACAAGCTAGGCTCCATCCTGCAGAAGATAACCAGCTTCCATCCGCAGCTACTTCCAACTCCTGCCTGCTCTGTGATGGCAATCGACCGGTCATGTCACCCCTCCTGTTGCCTGATATGATTCACAATCGTAGTCACAATACGTCATCCCGCCCTAGTCTCTTTCCGACGATGAGACAGCCCAGCCTCCGTTCCCCCTGCCTCCTCAAGTCCTCATTCACCAACTTACCACCAACAGCTCAAGTAGCCACCCACCTTCCCCAAAGGAAACCAACGGAAACCATGGAGTTCTTCCTCTTCCTCCTCTTTCGTCGAGATTGCCGTGCTCGCGCTCGCCCACTGCGTCGCCGGCGCCGGCCGTGCCGATCTCATCGCGCTCGCCATGTTCGCGCTCCCGCACGCCATCTACCACTGCGTCTTGGCGTGCTGGCCCATCTGCTACGGCATGGCCGTGGCGTTCGCCAAGCATCCGATCGTTGTTGCTCTTGCCACATTTGCCGTCCACGTCTTCACGTGGCTCTTCAAGACTCTCAAGGCGCTTGCCGCGAGTGGATGCCGTCTGCTCATGGCGGTCCTCAAGACACTCGTGGCCTTCACCGCCCAAGTTCCTCTCGCGCTGCTGGTCACCACGGCGCTGCTGATCCAAGCGATTTGGCTCTGTGTCTTCCACGCTTCTTGCTACCTGCTCGCGACCGGCGCAGCTCGCTATATCGTCACCACGGCATCGACGGCGGCCCACAAGATGGTGGCGGCGATGGGCTCGATCACCGTCTCGATTCCGACATTGGACACGAAGAACGGCTCTGTGACGGCGTGGCGTCTGGTCCACCTGCGTGTGGGCATCCAGCTCACGATCACTGATATCGACACACCCAACACGCATCCAACGCGTATTGCTGTGGATGAGACGCTGACCCCGATCAACACCATCAAGACCCAGTCTGCGATTATGACGACCAAGTCCACGCAGCAAGCAACGACGACCACGACCAGGACCCCAACGACGTCGACAACGCAGACTGCGCTCACGCTCACGACCGACGGCACGCTCGGCGTTCATGTTGATGCCAGCAACAAGAGTGCTATCGGTGTGGCTGCGCGGGTGCTGATCGCTCGTTGGGTAGATGACACGATCCAGATCGTCGACAAGCCGGTCATGTCACGTCACCTGGCGATTGATTTCCGGTCGTTTGTGCCGACGCCACCGGGCTCGAGTGCCTTGTCATTGGTTTGGCACTCGCCGGTGGTCGCCACACCGACGGTCGCGTTGATACCACTCTCTCAGCCGCCTCTTGCGTCGGCATCCACGGCTCTCGTCGCGTTGGTCGACGAATCCTCCATCAACGAACCCACTGAAGCGTCTCTCAAGAACCACGATCTCATCCAAGCGACCAGCTCCAACGACGCCAGCACTGACGACGAGGACACGTCGTCCTCCACGGCCGAGCCCGAGCCCGAGAGCGAGTCGGAGTTGGAGTTGGAGCTGGAAATCGAAATCGAAATCGAAATGGCGATGGCGATGGCGATGGCGATGGCGATGGCGATGGCGATGGCGAT
>JAADWA010001012.1:0-10609 GCA_023335935.1 Pythium phragmiticola
ATTTACGTGGTATTGACTTCTCGTCCGCACTCTCCCAACTAATAATGAACAGCGAGACAGTGCGCTCAACGAGCACTGATGCCGGTGGGTGGTCTTCCTGCCGTTGCGAGTCGCCCAGAGGGTGTGGAAGGTCACGCTACAAATCACGTTCCAGAAAAAGAAGCAAGTGCTTCAACCGGTAGGAACTATTTATGAAGTCTACCGGTGCCGCCCTATGAGGACTGGAGGCAGAGTTGTTCCTGTGAAGTACAGTCGAGCACGCTGAGTTCCTCCCTTCACGATCTCAGAGCAAAACGCCCTTGGGAACGTTTGCGCTTGGTGTAACACCTTTAGTCAGTGTCCATCGTGGACTGAGTTCAGACTCATTGGGTGGCGCAAAGGTGCTTGCTGCCATCAGTAGGACACTGTAACTCCTCCAACTCACTTGTCCACAACGCCTGGCCGTGACAAAGGAAGTTCTGTCCACGCACTGTTATCAGCAAATAAGATTAGTCAGCCTATCACGTCCTCAGCCGCTGTAGCTCTCTAACCACTCCACAGTGCCCTGCCTGATCAACTTTGACTCATTGTCAACTGCACTTTGCGACACTTGACTCAGTTCAGCACGGCTACAGTACTCGAGATTCCCGACATGAAGTTCCAGTTCAAAGTGGCCGTCTCGCTGGGCATCCAAGAACCGCTCCCAGCCAATGAACGGCCTTCCACATGTTCAGAAACTCACTCAACTCATTTTCGTGACCACTTCAAATGAGTTGCTAAAGTGAGATCTCGTCGGGTTTTGATGGATCGGAAGTTGTACGGTACAGTACAGTACCGTGGATTCTGAGAGAACCCGCCAATCATCTGATCTCAACTCTCGGTCTTTTTTCTAGGTGTCAACCTTCCACAAGGATTGTTGTTGTCCACGGCCATGATACTTTCCGGACCTTACCGCCCCACGCTGGATGATGCGCGTGATGGGGTCGGCCGGCGTTGTCTCCTACTCATTCTGGATTTTACTCCCTAGTCCATCCATCGCCAACGAACCGAAATGGTGGACGTGCCCAATCTCGAGCCGCTGGACGCGCCACAGACTGTGGACGAACGCCGCGCTCGCCAACGACTCCACGTCAAACGCACGTACTACAAGAAGCTCGTAAGTCCGTTGTTGGTCATCCGGGATCGGCAGGTAGACATCTTGACAGACGATGTTGCGTGCAGATGGAGATGCAGAGTCTGCGAGTGACTATGGAGCAACTTGAGGCCGAGTTCGCGCGCCTTGAGCTACAGAAACGAGACACCGCAAGCGGAGACGATCGAACCACCCCTTCAGCAATCGCATTGCCCAAAAGCGAAGAGTACGAATCTGCCAAACAACGCTTCAATGAGATTGTCGACATCAAAGCGCAGCTCCGCAAGGAAAACGAAGCTCTTCAGCGCGCGATCTCCGAGCATAATCGATTCGCACTCAAGGCAGCGTCGTGGATCCGCCTTGGGCAGCTCGCCTCTCCAGAACGCGAGGGTGCAATGGTACGTGGGGCCTTTGGTACCTCTTTCTGGATACGAACCGTTAAGTGGATTTTTGTTTCAACTAGGACGCTCTGCCGAGACCTGACCGCGCTGTCTACTCTCTCACGCTGACGTCACCACTGAGCGTGGAGACGTGCCAGGAGATTGCGCGCCAGACACTCCAGGGCATACAGCGCTTCAGCGACAACCCGGCCTTCCTCTCGACTGGCGTGAGTCTCTTTGGCTGGCGCGACAAGCGGATCCGCTCCCGGGACTGCGTGGCGTTTTCGCTCACCAAGGACTTCCGCAACATCTCGGCGCTGGAGCTCTCGCAACGCACCTGGGTCGTCGTGGGTGGGACCAATGGCCTTTCCCGTCTCTACTCGGCGTCCATGAATGTCTCAGTGGTCACTATCCAAAGTGTTGACGACGACAATGAGATCAAGTTGCGAGTGATGACCACTGCTGACGGCCGCGTGCGTGTGCTTACGCTCTTTCTGGTCTCACGACTGGCGATTGCCGAGGGCTACGTGATCATCATTCGCTCGCTCGACCATACCCAGTACGTGGAGCTGGGCGAGAGCACCCCCGAGGGCGTGGAGGACTATTGGGTCGACTACCACAACTGGACTATTTTCGAGTCGCAGGGCGAGCACTGCCGCCTGGAATTCGGTGGTGAAGTCCAGAGCAGCGCCGTCGCTGGCTCGGACATGTGGATGCTCGAGGTTTTGCTCGTGGCACTGCGCTGGGAGAGCACCGTGATTGAGCCCGTGTTCCGCATTTGCCAGGATTAGATAGCCCCCGATGACCCGGTAGACACCCTAATCGCGTTACTACAGTACTACTACTGGAAAGTTGGGTTCTTGGCTGAAGTGGTATCGTGCGTGTCAGCAGAACTCTTTTCAGCCAATCCGCGCGATGGAGTCGAACAGTTCTTGGGGACAGTGTCTCGGAGAGCTGCGCAATTTGTCACCGAGCACGGAGCTTTTTAGCGTGTGATCGTTACTCAACTATTCCGACATGGGGCCACGACGCGCCAAGAAGGCGCCGCCGCAGCTCGAGCCGTTGTCAGCGCCGCAGAATGAGCACGAGCGCAAGGAGCGTCAGCGGCTCCACGTCAAACGTACATACTACAAGAAGCTGGTACTCTCTGTGACTATGAAGCTCGAAGATACCTGTTCTTATTCTCGTGCTGACAAATGTATTCTGTTGGAAATATCCTGTTGGAAACATCAAGAATGAAATGCAGAGCCAACGCGACCGCGTGCGCCAACTCGAGCAAGAGTATGCACAGCTCGTCGCGCGGAAGAAAGAGCGCACCAAGATTACTGGTTTCTCCAGCTCGTCTGCCCAGCAAACCAAGCCTACGTCACCCGATGCGGACTTCCTCACGGATGCCGACGTGGCCGCCGATGCCAACTTTTTCCCCGAACTGTCGGACAACCAACTTTTCGATGCCAACGTTGGCAACGCGCTTACAGTCGTGGACCCTCGCGACAATGCTTCATTGGCGTCCGGGGGGCTACAGACCATGCAAGACCTCTACACCGAGATCTCGGAAATCAAAGAGAAGCTCCATGCCGAGAATGAGTCCATGCGCGAAGTCATCGCCGAGCACCAACGCTTTGCACAGCGACTCACCGCCTTGGTCGAATCGGATGAGAGCGTGTGTGCGTCACCCAGTGATGAGACGACAGCGTACCGCCGAGGCAAGCTGGCAGAGCCCGTGACGATCGAATTCTGCCAATCGTTTGCGCGCTCGGCGTACGAGGACATGTGGCAGTATCGCCAGAGCCGAGGTTTTGTTTCGTCTGGAGTGAGCGTGTTTGGCTGGCGCGACAAGCGCCTCCCGTTTGACGACCGCGTGCGATTCTCCCTCCAAAAGCTCTTCCAGGGACGGACGGCTCTGGAGCTATCTCTGCGTGGATGGGGTGTACTAAGCATGCCGCAGTCGCTCGAGACTCTCTACTCGGTGTCGAGAAATGTCAAGTTTTCCACGGTCCAAGTCATTGACGACGACAACAAGATCATGTTCAGAGTGATGGCCAGTCCGGACGGCATGATCCTCGCCAAGACGCTCTTCATGGTCACGCGGTTTGCGATCCCCAATGGCTTTGTGATCTGCGTCAAGTCTATCGACCCAGCCATGCTCGTGGCGAGCGAGCTGCCTCCGGGCGTGACCGAGAAATGGGTCGAGCACTCGACTTGGGTCACGTTCGAGACTGTCGCTGGCGCCGTCAGCGAGGACTGCGCGATCGAGTTCAGCGGAGAACTGCAGATCAATCCACTCGTGACGCAGACCGCGTGGCTGCTCGAGATTCTCTTCATCATCCTGCGCTTCGAAGGTAAGATCATGGGGCCCGTCTTCTCCTTGTGTTGAAGTTGAATGAAAAGCTAATTGTTGGGCAAGATATCCAGTTTACGAACTGTCGTGGTCACATGCTGGTCACTAATACTAGTTTCGGCCAATTGGGACTAATCTATTTATCCGGAATCCGGATAACTTTCGTTACGTCCTGTCGTTTTGGAGTCGGAGACCCAGACCTGGAAGGAAAGGCGAGTTAATTGTGGTTGTGAGTGACCTGCGTGCGACCATCTCTCAACCTGCGTCGAGACACAGGAATGATCTCAGACGCCGAGAGTGACAAGAGCGCCGAGGCCGCCCTGCCGACGCTCAAGCCCATTGAAGCCAAGCTCAGCGCCGCGGAGAAGCGCGAGCGCCAGCGACTCCATGTGAAGCGCACGTATTATCGCAAACTGGTACGTGGTCCTATTTTTCTTTCAGTCCAGAGGTTTTTTTCTTCTTTTTCTTTCGTGTTACATGATATATTGACTCTTGTGCTTGGCGCTGTGCATTGCGACAGCAATTGATGCAGGGCCTTCGAAACGAGGTGGAAAAGCTCGAAGACGAATACGCACGGCGACTCTCGGCGGTCTCCAAACGAGATGGTCCGACCCTAGCGTCCTCTCCACAGCGTGAGTCGACGGCGATCGGCATCCGAGATTATCCGCACGACCAGCCGACCCACCTGCGAGAAGCCTATGATAACCTCTGCAAGACGAAGGAGAAGCTTCGTGCGGAGAACCAAGCATTGCGCGGGGCGATCGAAGCCCAAGAGCGGCTCGCCCTCCAGCTCCGCTGCGTCATGATAGAGGAGCAACCGGTGAGCCCACACGACGATGAGGTGGGTGCAATACTGTTTGGAGTTACAGTGGCGTTCATGATAACTCACTCGGGTTTCCTCACATAGTCGCGAAAGTCTCCGGTAACTCATCCCAGCACTGGCCCGTCGATTGATGTGGCGCCAATCACTCTGCGGGAGAACATCTCTGTCGAGACATGTCAAGAAATCGCTCGATCGACGTTTGCTGATATGTTGCGCTTCCGCGAGAGCCATGGCTTCGTGACGACGGGCTTGAGCGTCTTTGGCTGGCGTGACAAGCGGCTCGTGCAGGGAGATCGGTTCAAGTTCTCCATGAAGAAGCTCTTTCTGGACATCACGCCGTTTGAGCTGTCGCTGCGAGGATGGTCGGTGGTCACGTCCAACCACCTCTCGTCGCTGTATTCAACGCCATTCAACGTCAAGACGTACACGCTGCATCACGTGGATGACGACAATATCGTTCGGTACCGCATCATGAGCAGCCCTGATGGCCGCTATCTCGTTAAAACGCTCTTCTTGACCTCGCGGTTCGAGTCCGAGTTGGGGTACACGTACGTCATGCGGTCGATCGATCACAAAAAATGGGTCGCGCCCTACCAGGACCCACCCGGCGTGCAGGAGCAGTGGATCGATTATTACAACTGGAGCATTTTCGAGGCTGCGGGCGACCGCGGCCAGCATTGCAAACTGGACTTTGGCGGCATGACCCACCTCACACCCGTCATGGGATCGGACGCGTGGATGCTTGAGGTGCTTTCCATCATGCTACGGTGGGAGAACATCGTGATCGGCCCCATGTTTTCGCTTTGTGCAGAATAAGAAAAGAGACGGATTATTAATAATACTTCGTATGTTTTGGTGGTCGTAGTGAGCGTTTGAGAGAACGAATGCGAGCTTCAACATGACAGAAACGTTGGTTTTCAACCAGGCACGATACTACTGTGGTCTCGTCGGTACATGTAAACTTACCGAACAATCATCAACGTGTCGTGGTGGGACCAAGACTCCATCAGTTCATTTACATGTTTTTGCACCAATCAGACGTCTCTTGTGACACTGATGTCTCGCATTGGTGGAAAATTTGAGGTTATATTCGGATGATGTTCCGGAACATTTCTGTTCTGGTCCAGTGTATTCAGTCCAGCTGGCGAACCGCCAACTTGACGGACACACCAAGAGGATTGAGAACCCGCGGATTTGGTCGGCCACAACGAACACGCCAACGTTGGAGCACAAACCATGGTGCAAAAGAAGAAGCAGGATGTGTCGCTGCCGTCTCTGTCGCCGCTTCCGGCGCCGCTTGCGGAGCTTTCCAAGGACGAAATGCGAGAGCGCCAACGGCTCCACGTCAAGCGCACATACTATCGCAAGCTGGTACGAAAGTTGGTCATCTTGTCCATGCTGTTGCCTTGTCTAACGTTGTATTTTTGGATGTTGCGATAGAATGTCCTGCAAACGCTGCGGAGCGAAGTGGACCAGCTCGAGAAACAATACGACGCGCTGGTCACGCAAAAGCGAGCTGCCGAGCGTAACACGTTGGCGATCGGCCGCTACAACAACGTTGGCGCCAGCGTTTCCGACGCACTGCTGGACGATTTGTTGGACTCGCCAACCAATCGCCATCCGCCAACCAACGACGGCCATACCAACAACAAATCGTTGGCGAATATGCGGGAATTGTACGCGCAAATCTCGGAAATAAAGGAAAGACTCCGTGCGCAGAACGAGGCCATGACTGTCGCGGTCGCCGAACATAACCGTTACGCGCAAAAGCTCAAGTCCTGGATCGAGCTCGACGAGCTCGCCTCGAGCTCCAGCGGCGACGAGGTGCGTTGCCGTCATTTTTGGCATCTTCTGCCAATTCCCAAAATTCACAGTTGGGGATTGTATTAGGTTAACTGTTTCCAGGACCCGAGCCAGCCTCGGTCGTCAGTGCCTCGACTCGCGGGGCCCGTTAGCGTGAACGTGTGCCACGCCGTGGCACGCGCGACGTACGCCGACATGCAGGTCTTCCGCGAGACGCACTCGTTCCTCACGACGGGCGTGAGCGTCTTTGGCTGGCGCGACAAGCGCGTGCGGTACGGCGACCGCGTCAAGTTTTCGCTCAAGAAGATTTTCCACGGCATCACGGCGCTCGAGCTGTCGATGCGTGGCTGGCCCGTCGTGGCCTCGGCCAAGCGCCTGCCGACGCTGTACTCGTCGTCGATCGACATGAAGATCGTGCCGCTCCAGCGCGTGGACGACGACAACGAAATCTTGTTTCGTATGATGACGAGCCCCGACGGCCGCGTGCAGGTCAAGACGCTGTTCGTGGTCTCGCGGTTCGCGATCCCCGACGGGTATGTGATTCTCTTGCAGTCGCTCGACCGGCAACTGCTCGCGCCCTACAAAGTGCCTCCAGGCGTCATGGAGCAGTGGATCGACTACTACACGTGGATCCGCTTCGAGCATTATGGCGAGAACCGCGAGCACTGCATACTGGATTTCGGCGGCGAAGTGCAGAGCAATCCCGTGCTCGGGTCGGACAAGTGGATGCTCGAGGTGCTGCTCATCGCGCTGCGGTGGGAGATGCAAGTGTGCGGCCAAGTGTTTTCGCTCTGCTGAACCCAAGCGACGTGACGAGCGAGAGGAAGGAACTCTCGCAAGAGTAGGACACGTATTGTTTATTTTTTGAGAAATAATTTGCATGGCGGAGTTGTATACGTACACATGGAATGGATCCTATGCCCACCTATGTTTGCACCTGTCGAGTTCGTTTGGATTTGCACCAGAACGTCGTTAGAGGAGCCATGGTCAGTGGTGCTGTTCCTAAGTCCGCTAGGCGGCAACAAGCTAGCCGACCGTAGGCACCCGAGGGAGAGAGAATGCCTCAGTCAGTGGAGTGTAGGCTTCACTGGAATCGTTAGCCATATAACGTTAGGCGAAGAGATCAGTACAACTACTTCGAAGTACGAGGTGAAGGAGTTTGTAGCATCAAGCGCTTAGGCGCTAGCTGCTGTGCTGAGCGCACGGATCGCGTCTTCCACCGTATCAAACTCGGCGCAGATCTCTTCGACTTGAGCAGGCGTGAGCGTGGCTCCGATCGTGCTCACCACCACATCCTCTCGCTCGGATCCAGTCAATGTCTTGCTGAAATAGTACTCGAGCATCTCGACGACCTGCGGCGACGCCATCGGTCCGAGCAAAAGCTGCGCGTTCACGCGTCCCGGACGGATCAGTGCTGGATCCAGCTTCTCTGGATGGTTGGTCGTCATGATCACAATGCGTCCAGGGCAGTCAATCACGCCATCAAGCACGTTCAGCAGTCCGGACAAGTTGAGCTTGTCGCTTCCGATCGAGGATGCCACTGCTCGACGGTGGCGTCCAGTCTTACCATCTTTCTCCAGGTCCTTCTCCGATGCACGTGCATGAACGACAGAAGCACCGGCACAGTCAATATCCTCCATGACAAACACGACGTCCTGGAAGTCCAGCACGATCGGCGTGTCGCAGCCTTCGATCGGGAACCGCAGATCAAACATGGCGTCCATGAGCTCCTGGTTCGTCTTGATCTTGGCCAGCGAGATGGACACGATATGCCGACTCGTGTGCTGCGCGACGGCCTTGATGAGGCTGGTCTTGCCCGTCCCCGGAGGCCCGTGGAGCAAGAGCCCGAGCTTGTAGGGAAAACCTTTGACTGCAAACTTGCCCTTGCGCTGGGTAAAGTTGTCGAGGAGGTGAAGAATGCGCGGCTTGTCTTGGAAGAAGAGGTTCTTGAATGACTTGTCGTCGCCCAACGGGTACCGCTTGAACACGAACTTCTTGACCGTCATGGTCGCTGGCGCCTCCTTGTCGCCGCTGTCGGATGCGGTCTCCCCCGCAGGCTTTTTCTGCTCCTGTACCGTCTGCACAAACATGTACCGCGCGGTGTCCTGCGCGCTCTTCAAAATCTGGCGCTTCTTGTACTCGAAGAAGGCGTTCTGCACGAGCGCGTCAATGGCCTCGGACGCGTCGGGCTGCTTGCTGCGCAGTCGGAACGTCATGGTGACGCGCCGGTCATACGCGTCTTCATTGGGTTCTTCGTCCGGTGAGTCGCCGTTGCCGGTGACGACGTACTGAAAGAAGACGCCGGGCGTAACTTCGATCCACGTCTCGGCCGCAGGGGCCGCCGTCACACGAAGCTGCAGGAGCTGCTCGAACGTGTACTCTGTTTTCATGTAATAGTCATCACTACCGTCGTCGCTGTCATAGTCCTCCGTGCCAGCGTCACTCTTAGTCGTCGAGTCGTCGTCGCCCACCGTTTTTACGGCCTCCATCGTGTCGTCAAAGGGCTTGTCCATGAGCTGGTACACGGTGTTGGTTCGGTTTGCTTCGAGCTGCATCTTGTCGGCGAAGAACTCGGCGAGCGCGCGCTGCAGCATATAGTTGAGCGTGTCCGAGGGAAGCACTCTCACGTGCCAGTCGTAGAAAGTCGTCGTGGCCGAGATCTCGCGCACGACGTACCCGCGGTCCGGGTTGCCCACGAGCAGCGCCTTGGTCTTGCGCAGTGTGCGCCGCAGCAGCCGCGGCGTTAGCGCGACGTGCACGACCAGCGGGATCGTGATGTAGAGCAGCGCCTCCACGTACTTGTTCGAGTGGAGCCGCATCGTGCCGGGCGAAATGGATTATGACTGGCAACGGAGATCGGTTTGAGATCAGAGGCGGACAGGAGCTGCACCCAAGCGAGACATTCTGGCTCCTTGGGTGCACATCGCGCGTGAGTGATGGTCTCTCCAGTTGAAGGTCACATATTCTAGAAATGTTCATAACACGGAAGAGTAGTTGTTTTAACTATATGAAGACGCCTATAAAATGAATATTGTACCTTCTTTTGTAAACTTCTGCAAACTCGTGAGTGCAGGTCTCCGTCCTCACTTGGGTTCACGCACTCTGAGACAGATACCCAGTCTTGTCCAGTACACGCAGCCTTCACCTCTCACTCTCTCATCCGCCATCTCCCGCACACCGCATCCACAGCCGCCACCATGCACCCGTCGGTCGCAACCGAGATCGGTATCATGAAGGCGCTCCACACGGGCGACCCCGTGCGCGACCTCGCGCTGTGTGTGGCCGTGCCGCTCGCCCTGGATCGCCTGCGTGATTCGCCCCACACGATCGCGTCGCTGATCGAGTCGGCCAAGGAACGCGTCGGCGATTTGATGGCTGGTGGCTGCACGTACACGACCCACACGGTCGAGCTGCTCGAGTACGGCGTGGAAGGCGGTGCCACGCACATCAAGTCGATCGACGAAAGCGACCACCGCGCGCTGCTGTTCAAGGCCATCAACCTCTACGTCGCCGACCACGTGCAGCTGCATAACCAGAATGGGCGGTACGGGCTTGTGGCCAACGCCGAGATCAACAACCTGGAGAAGGTGTTGCTTGCGGACTCTCGACTCGCACAACGCCAGCACTCGCAGATCAAACACATTCTGGCGAGCCATCGCGAGCTCA
This sequence comes from Pythium phragmiticola, assembly GCA_023335935.1. Taxonomy (NCBI): domain Eukaryota; phylum Oomycota; class Peronosporomycetes; order Pythiales; family Pythiaceae; genus Pythium; species Pythium phragmiticola. The sequence goes on from JAADWA010001012.1 coordinate 10,125, forward strand.
CCCAGCTCGACGTGCGGCCATTGCTGCCGATTGCGCAGTGGATCCCCGTGGACAAGGATCTTGAGCTGCAGTACATAGAAGTGGATACACGCGCCAGCAAGAAGACGCGCGTGAGCACGAAGCGGAAGCTCTTCGTGTTTCGGTCCCGCGCTGCGGACGCTCCTCAGCGGATCCGCAAGTTTGTGGACGACGCGTTTGCGTTTTACGTGGCGACGGAGAAGCGCAAGCTCGAGGACGACGAGAAGCGGTACCTCTATGTGCGTGACACGAGCGAGACGGCGAGCGAGAACGTGGAGGATGGCGACGATGACGACGGGTCCTCGGCCAAGAAGACTGTGACTCCCTACAAGCGGTACGCGCTGGGCGAAGAGAAAACATTTGAGACGGTCTTCTTTGACGAGAAGCCCACGGTGCTCAAGCTGCTGGACGACTTCACCAACAAGACGGGCAAGTTTGCCATTGAAGGCTTCCCCAACAAGTTGGGA
>JAADWA010001013.1:0-10599 GCA_023335935.1 Pythium phragmiticola
CCCCCCCCCCCCTGCGATCAGATTGCACGAACCGACGACAAGTGAAGAGAATCAGCATTACGCCATGAAACCTGTCAAGGAGACGTCAGGAAAATGATGAGGCAGTTGATTGGGAACTGGATCTTCTCTCAGTATCCTTTGTGAAAGGTTTTCGGCGAGATTTAATACCAGCATATCTTGTATCAGAGGTAAATGAGCTCACTGGACTTTGTGGAACTTGCAAGATGAACGCAACCAGCGACGAGCGGGAGCTGCGCCAGAGCTTGCTCTACGCTGTCGGGTCAATATGTGACAACTTTAGTACGCCATCGCACCGCCATTGCCGCGATCCCTGTTGCACTGCATGAAAATAACTTCTTTGCTGGACACGGCAGCCCAGAAGCAGCAACAGGAGCGCGCGCCGGGGCAGCGCACCCGACCGGCTCCGTCCAAGGCCGCGCTCGCGCTTCTCGCCGACTTGCTCCACAAAGAGACTGAGAGTGCGTGGCGAATGCTGGGCTTGTAACAATCTCCACCTGTGGTCCCTCATTGTGTTTTGTTCCCTCTAGTCATTGCGACCGAGCTGCAGCACTTTGCGCACCATGCCAACCACAAGGTGATCAAACCGGAAGACGTCATTTTGCTCGCACGAAAGGATCCGACGATGGTAAGCTAGTGTCGCAGTGCTTGGTTGGGCTGTTGGTAGTAATGAGGGAAGTCGTCGTCGCTGAGCCGTTGTCCGTGTGGTGCAGATGCGGTCCCTTCAAAAGTACCATCGCGAACAGCTAGGTGCGACTGGTGCCAAGAAGCGGCGGCGAGGCGGTGGTGACGACTGAAAGCCATTCGAGTTTGCTTTCCGTATAGTTGCCATTATAGTGTCACTACTATCGGAGACTAGATACTATATTCTATTCGCTAGTCGTCGCTAAAGAACGACGCGCGGCGTGAGGTTACGTTCGTCCCGGCGGGCGAACCAGGCGTCCGCGGCGATTTTGCGTCCCTTTCCATTTGCCGATAGTCGTTTAGGATCCGCAGGGATGCCGTTTTGCGTTGAACAGCCTCTGGTGAGTGGACGACGTGGCGAATTGGGTTAATCGTGCTGTGAGAAGCTTGTTCATACACTTGCTTGAGTAGGTTGAGCTGCTTGCCTTTGGCTTCCAGCTCATCAAGCATGGAGCCGAGGGATTTCGCCAATTGTGCAGCTCCGTCTTGGCCACTTTCGACTTTGGCAACCGCGCCCTTGTACCTGCGATTCAGTGCGAAGAACTCGGCTTCGGCATTCTCGACAGCCGCCTGAAGGTCCTCCATGATATGGGACTGAGCAAGTGCATCAATGGTAATTCAGCTCCAGTCTTCGCAATGCGATACGCTCAGAAACACAGTCACCGTTCATCACCTTCAGGGGATTTGGGTAGGATGTGGATGGAGTCGGGACGCGTATCGCAGTGGGTCTTCCACGAATTGACGAGTCGGCGGCGTCCGAGGCATTCCCGTTGGATATTCTGGTCTTCGTTCTTGATCCAACCAGCGTAATTGACGCTCGCTCGGGGCCTTGCATACCGGTACCGAGAATGGAGGCACTGGTGCCTATTCTGGAAGAGATCGTTGCCTGGTCGCTCGCACTGGCTGAGGATTTTCTCAGTCGAGCGCTGCTTTTTCTCGGATCAACATACGCAGGAGCTGGGGGAGGATTCGTTGTGGGCGTTGCGTACGTGGTGTCGCATTGCCTGAGAGCTTCTTGAACGTTGCCGATAATCGAGTGCGATCGATTTGCAGACGTACCAAGAACGAAAGGTATATCCCTGAACATGGACATCACGCAAGCATTAGTACATTGGCTCCGAGGGGATGTCAGCTTGCTCTGACACTGTCGTACCTTCCCATGTTCGCGGCTCTCAGCAGTTCGAGGTTGTTTCCCACCGACTGACTTCCTCGCTTCTCCTTCTTCACCGACGTTGAACCTCTGGCTGCGACTGACGCCGTGCGAGCTTTCTTTGCTGATATTGACGCTGACCGACCCGGCGTCGAGTACTCATTCGCGGCAGAGATGGAGGCGGCTCGGCTCGCTGCCGTCGGTCGTGCGAGCGTAGAAACGCGTTGCGATTGCTGCAATTTCCTAGATTTCTTAGTCGCCTTCGTGGCGATCTCGTTCGCTTCCCATACTTTTGCGACGAGTTTGTCGTTGAGCTGTGTGATGCCTCCAACTGTTTGCTGATGATTCAAGCATGAGACTTGGTCAAGTTGCTGCTTAGAACACGATTCTCCCATCACAACGCACCTCGGACTCGTGTAACCGCTCGCGCGTCTCGGCGTGGCTCTGTGCCTCACGTTCAAACTGTTCTTGAAGGACCTTGATCTTCTCCTGCGCTGTCTCTTTTTCTTTCTGGAGCGCAAGCATCTCCGACCTCAGATCACGCATTTCTTGGTTGTGGGCACCACGCATAGCTTCCATCTCTACAAGAGTGAGGAAGAAGAGTAATCCGTACGTCAATGGATGCGACCGGCGGTCAGAAGGTGCGCGCATATCAAGAACACGTACCGGCTCGTTGGCAATTTTGCTGGGATTCAGAGCTTTGAAGCTGATTTTGAAGGTCGTCGGCTTTCGCTGAAAAGGTGGAACTCAGCTTGTGGGCGTGCTGCAGCTCCGCTTCCATCGCCTTCCGTCGTTCGGCGTATTTGACTAACTCGAGCTTCAGCTCCTCGCGCTCACTTCGAATGGCATCGTACGCAGCACGTGCAGACTCTTTGGTCTGACCGAGTTCATACGTAAACTTCTTCTCGGACGAAGCAAACTCGGCCTCACGCTGCAGCATCAGCACACTGATCGTCAGCACAAATCCCAGCGCGCAATGGCCGACTCAAGCGCAAGGTAATCTCGCACGGTACTATACCTTGCGGGCCTTCACTTTGACGTCGGATAGTTCTTGCATCAGCTTTTCCCGTTCGTCTTCCAGCCGACGGATTTTGTCTTGCAGCGCTTTCAGTGCGGAGAGGACTGCACGACTTCCCTGAGCACTTGAACTTACGGCTGCAGTGAGACTCGTATCTAGAATGGAAGAGTACCCATTGGAGCTTGAATAGGGTGTTGGGTTTGGTGAAGGTGTCCGCTTTGAAACGAATGGCGCCGGTACGGTCGGTGGCGTGGACATTTTCGAAGAAGCGCGTCTCTGTGGAGGCGTGGAGAATAACCGCCTTGCGATGGGTGCCTCGGAGTGATCGGAATCCGTATCATCATCTTCACTTCCACGACGGCGACCACGCCTGTTGGCGCTGAACTTGCCAGATTTCTTGATGGTCGCTTCTTCGAATCGAGTGAGTGCCGACGTTGTCGCAGACCAGGCGGCTTCCTCATAGCCATTCTGCACAGATTCCACGTACTCTTGTTTGCGCACTTGGTCAACGCCTCGTGAACTGTCAGAGAATGAAGACAACTTCTTTGGTGGATTTGAGAGCAGAAATGGCTTGTTCCCAGTACTTGACGACGAAACCGACATGAGGGGATCTTGATGAGCAAGGTTCTTGAGCGTTTGCTTCAGGTCCTCCATTTCCTGTGTCGCCGACGTCGGCAGGATCACGGAATCGTCAAGCACCGATACGTCTTCGCGTCGCGAAACGTGGTTCCTCTTTGCATAAGGTTTTGCTACACGTCTGGGTGATGGTTCGTCGTGATAATCTCCTCCCCTTTTCATGTTATGGGTCTTCGTCACGTTTCGACTGGACTGAACCGAAGTCTGAAGCTGATCATCAAACTTCCGCTGGCCATTCGATCGTGTCTTACGTTCACGTTGGCTCAAGCTCGAGTCTTTTGTCGAACCACTCGCATCACTCTCGTCGTCCTCGGCAGCGCTAGGATCACAGCCACTGTCGTGTCCTTCGGCCACTGCGCGATGATGTCTCCCGTTGTGCCTGTGTTGGGTCTTGTCTGTCGTTGATGTAGCCGCCGTTGTAGTTCCGTGCGAAGGAAGCCGTGACTGCTGCTGCTGCTGCTGTGCTCGTGGAGCGCGACGGATATGCTCACCTCCATCACTCGACAGTTCACTCAGTTCATCGCTACAAAGATCGCTGCATTCGCTTGCATTGCCACTCGTAACATCCGCAACCTGTGTTTGCCCTCGCGTCCGGTTGCCGGAGACTCTCGTCCTCTCTTTGACTTGGTTCAGTCTTCTTTCTGCCACTGTAGTCACCGCATGATGTTGCAATGCCGCTTCTCTTCGTCCCGGTCGGCCCGTGCTCTTAGGCGCTCGATCAGTCTTGCCGTTCGTCGACCGGCGGTCGTCATCGTCGACGTCGCCATCGCCGATGTCGTATACGCGGTTTCTCACCCGTACGGTTGCCTGTTTCGCTCTGGAGCCGACTTCCGCGCGGCCTTCCGAGCCGCGCAGGAGCTGCTCGACGACGTCGTCTGCCGCAGTGCCCAGGAGCTTGCTCACCGCCTTGGATCCCTTCTTGCGCGGCGAAATGAGGATGCGGCTCTTGGAGGAGATCACGATCGTATCCGAATCCTCATGGTCCGATCCATCGCTGCTGAACTCGGATTCGCTGCCCATCTTGTTGAATCCCCTTTTCCCTTCGCGATGGGGAATCAATACTCGTCGCTGTCGGCTTCCTCACCTGCCGTAATGGCGTTTCCGTTCCTCTTCTTCTCGTTGCCGCATTTGGAAAAACAGGAGTTCGGTTCTAAGAGGAACTGTGGCCTTTCGACCAATGTGATGAAGTATCCAAGACAGCAAGTTGCTTCCTTCCGGGGGTTTCACTCTGAGTCTCTGTAGAACAAGGATCATACAGCCACGTGCACAGCAAAAGGCAGATCAGTACATTTTGGGGATGTATGAAGAAAGGCGGGAATTGAGCGCGCTCGGGGAAGGGGGGGGGGCTTCCTACAACACACGGGAGAAAGAGAGAGAGCCTACACAGAGGTGGGGGCCTCACCCCCACCCCCACGAAATAGATGAAGACTTCCGCAACACGCTGGAAAAGACTTAGCTCGACGGGGAAGCAGAGAGACGAGAGCGTTGGTCGCTACACTTCTCAGGCCTGCGGGTTCTGCAGCTGGCGCACGAGCTGCTTTATTAGGTCGAGCTGGGCTGCCATGGTCGTAATGTGGCACTCGCGCTCGCGCTTTTCAAGCTCAAAGCGCTGTTTCTCGATCTCCATCTTTTGCTCGGCGAGACGGAGCTCCTGGTGGCGACGCGCTGTCTCGTCCTTGAGGTAGCGCTGCAGGAAATCAAAGGCAGCGCCCGACGATACGGCGGCGTCCACGCCTTGAGCAGCCACGCCGCCACGCGCCTTCTTCGCGCCGAGCGGCCCGGCCGCGCCGTTCTGGTCGAGACCGCGCTTGTTGGAGGCGAGCTCGGGCGAGGCGATGCCCTGGTAGCCGTGCAGCAAGCTGCTGTTCGTCGCATCGCCAAAGGCTGAGCCGTGGTTCTCGAGCGTGCTTTGGTCGGACATTCCACCCTTGGACTGACGGCGTTCCGTGCGATCCGACCGATAGTCCTTGGCCTACAGTAACAAACCGAAAAAGAAATACGTGAGCTATTAGTTCATAGAGACCACAGGTGTGGCAAAGAATGGTCTCCACAAAACGTACCGCCTGGTGGAGCTCCGCGATGAGCTGCTCACGCTCGTTCACTTCGTCGACCGAGCCGGTGGAGCGGAGCGACGCCAGGTCCCCACTCAAGTACGAGTCGATGAGTGCCTTATAACGGCGTTGGCAGGCCTTCGGGTCAATCTCGGGTCCGCTTGGACGCACGACTGCGAGCTGCGAATTGAACGACTGGCCGATCGAGTCCCACGACGCCATGGTCTCGCCGTGGGCTGCCGTCCACGGCCGCTGGCGCGCGATCTCGCGCAGGAGAAGCACATCATGTGCCGGCTTGAAACGGAACGTGCGACGGTTGGTTTCCGGAGCCATAGTCGCCGAAGGAGGAGCCGGGAGGATTGGCCGTAGGGACGTTATCGTGCTTGTGGACGTCTGCTGCGCGTCGGGTGTCGAGAGGATATTGGGAGAATGGGGGGACTCGGTGTTTTTATTTTGCCGCGCTCTTGTCGCTCTTCGCTGTGCTGTTTGAGCTCCTCTCGTTGCCAGAAATTTACGATCTGATTTTCAAAATTTTGCATTTTCTCCCCTGTGGTGGATTTCATTGGCCATAAAGAAACTGCGTTTGATTTGAAATCTAAAGCGGATGATTGGTTGAAATCACTACGCTGCAGTATATGGACGATTTCTCATTAGATACGGATTTGAGGTGCTGACTGGATACAGAACGGATCTTCAACCTGTCCACAGTACAGTACGTATCCTGAAACGGCTCGGACGCCCACGACACTTTCACAGTCACGCTTGGGACTGAAGCAGTTGCTGGGCGGCTTGCTGGCCCGCAACGCGTCCAAATACCACACACTCGGCGAGTGAGTTCCCGCCAAGCCGATTTGCGCCATGCAGGCCACCCGAGACTTCCCCCGCAGCAAACACACCGTGGATGGGAGTTCCGTCATCGCGAAGCACCTGCGTCTGCTCGTTGATCTTGACACCGCCCATGCAGTAGTGGACGGCGGGAGCGATCTCCATGACGTGGATGTCGACAGGAGCCTCCACCGACGCAATGTGGCTGAGTGGGAATGGGAACACTTGCTTTCCGAACGCATCGCTCTTCTCCCCTGACGCGGCCGCGGCGTACTCGTTGAGCTGCTCGAGAACTGTTGCCGCGTCCAAATGGCAATACTCTGCCGCCTCTTGGACCGAGCCAACTTGCTTCACCAGTCCGATGTGCTTGTAGAACCCCAACGACGATTCGAGCGGCTTTGCGCCGTCGAAGAGCCACATGAACGCCGCCTTGTTCGGTTGAGCTAGGATCGCCTGTGACACAACGTCACGCGTGGCGAGCTCATTGATGAACCGCTTGCCTTGAGTATTTAGGAGCACTGCTCCGGATCCTCGGATAGCTTCGGGGGCAAGAAACTTCTGCTGCGCGTCGCGGTCTTTCGGGTTGATGAACCCTGTGGGGTGGAGCTGCACCTTGTCCATTAGCACGAGCCCAGCACCAAGTGCTTCCGCCATCAGTACGCCATCGCCTTGGGCAGTTGGTCCATTTGTCGTCGGGAAGCTCTCCATTCCTGGAGCGAAGCGTTCCAGGAGGTTTCGATTGGACGAAAATCCGCCAGTCGCCAGAATCACTGCCGCGCTGCGAATATCCACGGTCACGCCGTCCGATTTCTTCACTTGCAGTCCCTCAATTGCACGGTTGCCGCTATCGCTGCTGACCAGAAACTTCTCCGCCGTTGCTCCGCTGAGCAATTCGATGTTGGGCAGTGAGGCAAGCTGTTTCTGGAGAGCAGTGATGATCGCAAACCCGACGTTCGGTCCACTCTTGTTGCGGTGCGTGCGTTTGGCGGAATGGCCACCAAGCTGGCTCAAAACCGAGAGGTCCACGCCGTTCTGCGTGAGGAACTCGATAGCACTCGGGCTCTGCAGTACATTACACATCATCCGTCATCACCACGTCGGAGTAAGAGATATTATAGAACGACTCACCTGCTTGACAAGCACATCCACGAGGTGTTTGTTGGCTAGGCCGCCACCAGACTTGAGCGTGTCTTGCTCAAACACCGGCGCGTCGTCGCTCGAGACCGCGGCGTTGATGCCCGAGGAGGCCTTGGCCGAGTTGCCACCAACCTTGGCCTCTCGCTCAATGACAAGAATCTTTGCCGACGGATTCAATGATGCCGCCTCAATGCTTGCACTGAGACCTGTTGGAGAAAAAGAACGAGTCAGCGATGCTTCTTGCAGCTCGTCCTATTGTGGAAGAGAACTCACCTGCGAGTCCCGCGCCAACAACCGCAATATCCACTTGGAGGCGAGTAGCGACGCCATCGCTGTGCTGGTTCTCGCCTTCACCTGCCATTTTGGTCGCGATCGAACTCCAGAGATACAAATACGCCACACAGCCGACACTCAGCACAGCGATCGCAAGGGGGGCAAGGCCACGGCGCATAGGGAACAGAAATGGCAGCATGCCATTCCGCGCCATGGATTCTCGTTGATGGCGCAAGACCTCGACTGGGGCGCGTTCTCACCTGCCGAGCTGATGCTTCTTCGTTGCTTGTCTGGTCTTGAGAGCCGCTGCTTTTGGAAATGGCCACACTGGCGTGACACACAAGACGCGACGCAGCAGAGTCATCTTCTCTCAGGAGATGGCCATGGTCGTGCGTGAAGACCATCATGGAAATGCGACAGGGCGTGTTTCTTTGCTGCGAGGTTGAAGCAGCCCAGGAAACACGGAAACACGCCGCAGTCGCACTGTTCGCTTTCGCGTAAGTACGAATGAGTACATGCTCTTTTTTTGCGCCAAATGAACTCATTCGTGGAAAGCAACGGATCTTTTGGATCATTCTGGACTTTGTTCTAAACACAGAAGGGAGACATGGCGGCGTCTTGTGTGGACCATACCATGTGTGCGGGCCGCAAATGCTGAGAATCGCTCAAGGCCTGACGGACGAAATCTTATCATTCTGGTTGGGACTCTCTACGCAGAACTGTATCACCATGGTCTTTCGGCATGGAATCCACGCATGGAATCCAGCCAAGTTGGCTGGACGAAGGTACAGTATTCGAGCATTGGGCAATGCTCGAAACCATGTGACGAGCAGTCTGCTGTACAGTACAGTAGTGTAGTGTACTGTACTGTAGCCCAAGATGGAACTGACTTGAAGGTGCGACCGACTGCAGCCTGAATGATCATCAAAGACTCGACAGTCTTATTCTACAGCACTGTATCCAAAACTGGGCTATTGTATCGCTTCGCGGCGAAGTTCGCCAACAGGTTATGCAGTACAGTGTAAAAATACCTATAACCTTTACTGCTGCCATTGAATGGCGCAGCCGCGAAGTTTGCGGCTGCGAAAATGTGAACAGCCCGCAGCTCAGCCGCTGACCTGTGGCTACCTGCTTCGTCTCCCACTGGCGCATCGGATTCGTCCGTTATGCCCCCACCAAATTGGTGGCCAACTGACCACCAAGTTGGTGGGGTGTGACGGTTGGTGGTCCAGCAAACGCGCTGTTCATGTGCTGTTTCCAGATCGGTACAGAAGGAAGTTTGCTGGAAGTTAGTGGGCATCAACAGCTAGCAACTCAAGACACATTTCATCCATTGCCTCCATGAGGCCAGAAAATTCTTTCCGCTTTTCCTCCCGCTCCCCAGTCACTCCAAGAAAGCATTGAACTCTCCGAGCAAACATTTCCCGTGGAACTCCCGCAGCAATCATTGTCAGTGGTTTCGCTATCGTGGATCGCATTTTCATCAATCCATCCAGACTGGAACAACAGTGCCAACCACCTGAAATGACCGAAATATACTGAAAGTCCTCCAAGCCCGCAATACCATCAGTACATTATGTACTTATTTAATCATACAGCGTTGGCGCCAGCGTGACGGGCGGAAACAGCCAACAACAGCGGATGGAAGAATCGCAACCCAGTCCAAAACGCATGGCACTGCCGTGGGCGCGCGCACCTCGCGAGCAACAAAGGAATAAGACCAGAAGAGTATCGAATATGGGAGGAATCAGGAGGAATCATTGCGGGCCAGTGCTGTACAGTACAGTACCGGTACAACAGTAACGCTGGAGCGCGGCTGCGCTTTCCTTCCATTTGGGCAACGGCAGTCTGCTGATACCCCAACCTCTTCGGCAAGTGTCGAGCCAAATTGTGGTTTCCACACGGAACCCACAAAGCCAACCGTGTCATCATCACCCGCAGGCGCAAAAAAAGGGGATGCTCTTTTCTTCCTTTTTTTGAAAGACAACAACCAACAAAACTGGCTTGTCTGCCCGGTTGTGGCACCCGGCCAGCATCGCGGCGTGGCCGCTGTAGCCAATGAGCGTGGAGCTGAAATGATCCAAGATCGTTGCAGCACATTTTGCGTGCCGGACGGATTGAAGTTTTTTTTCGTTTTTAATTGTGGACCCTGCTCTTGCACTCCCCCCCTCTCCTTCCCCTCCTTTCCTCCCTTGGACACCGAGCGCAGACACTTCGATTTGCCTGGAAGGAGCAAAGCGCGGAGCGTTTGCGGGAAAGAGCAACCAAGAAGCTTAAGGCGTTCCATCGCTTGTTGCCGCTGGACACGAGGCAACACGCGACACGAGGAAGAAGGAGAGAAGCAGAGGGAGTTTGGCGTGTAATTGTGTGCGTGTAGTGTAAGACTGTCGCGTGCAACTGAAGATAACAAGGAACATCGGCAACATCGGCAACATCAACCATGGGCACGTCCAACAGCGCGGAAGAGCAAGACCTCGCGCAGACGGTGGCGACCGAGACGATTGAGACGACCGAGACGACGACAACGACCGAGACCACGACGGAGATGACGACCACGACGACGGCGTCCCAAGTGGAGGAGATGGACGAAGAACTGAGCAAGGTGACGTTCGAGCTTGTGGAGGAGCAAGCCTCGAGCGAGACGGCTGTGGCCGTGGCTGCGACGACTGGGACGACGTCGAGTACGGAGATTGTGGACGGCAAGTCGATCACGACCGACGTCACGACCGAGACGGACGAGCACGGCACAACCACGATCACGACGGTCGTCACCACGACCTTCACCAACGAGAAGGGTGAGACTATGA